>JAHRHZ010000033.1:23258810-23382923 GCA_024137785.1 Ginglymostoma cirratum | reverse complement strand
CCTTGACCTGTCCGTCCTCCCTGGACTGACCTATCTCCTCCCTACCCCTCTACCTACACTCACCTTTATTGGCTCCATCCCCGCCTCTTTGACTTGTCTGCCTCCTCTCCACCTATCCTCTCCTCTATCCATCCTCTATCCGCCTCCCCCTCTCTCCCTATTTATTTCAGAACCCTCTTCCCCTCCCCCATTTCTGATGAAGGGTTTAGGCCCGAAACGTCAAGTTTTCCTGCTCCTATGATGCTGCTTGACCTGCTGTGTTCATCCAGCCCCATGCTTGTTATCTCGGATTCTGCAGCACCTGCAGTACCTTTTATCTCTATGTCTTTACCCTGCTGTTTTTATGTTTTGAACTTATGTAGCAACTTTGATTGGGTTTAACAATTATTATATTACACAAATGACAGAAGGAGACACCTAACCTTAAACTATATGTGTAATAACATTTCATTTTAATGTGTCCACTTATTTCATACACACAATTATACCTATACAAACTATGACAAACACACATTATGGACACATACACATTTGCACACATGCAAATAAAATACGTGCATACTGTCATATTGGTGATAGATATGGGTAATTGAATCATAAGTTTTATCACCTCATTTTATTACCTTAGAATTTCATGGACTGAAATGATTTCGTAAAAAAGAAAAAAAAACTTAGAAATGGCTGGATGATCCATCCACCGACAAGTTGAGACAAACTTTATCAAACCATCAATAAACAAGAAGCAGTCTGAACTGAAATTAACTTTTTTTTATCAAACAAGGCTGAAACCAGTCAAATAAACCTGATTCTCCTGTTTGAGAAGTTCATATGTTGAAGAAAAAAGAAATACATATGCAAATAAAACAAGGAAAACCGACAATAGGACACATAAATCAGCTGTAATTCAGAGAGTTGCTTTTGGCAGATGCAGGGGGCTGGATTTGTTAGTGGAATAAATAGGAGAAAGAGTTCTCTCTCAGCCTTTCAAAGGATAATAAAGCCAATGATAACGTAGATGAAATAACTCCTCAGAGGCTAGTATCCTGTCACCAAACCTCCCTTTATTTACACATGACCAATCCCTGACTTTAGTGCTACCTTTTCAGAGTCAGCACTCAGAGTATCAGACCTCTGACACTCTCCTTTTTATCTGTCAGACAGGTCTCCCTGATTGGACCAGGTTAACAGCCCCAATCAGAGAACTCATGTCCAATGAGGTCCAACTAGCTGACCTCATTATAATCACTACAATAGACCAGAAAGAAACACCTAAATACTAAGAACTCCAAGATATCTTAAATATTGATCAAGGATATCCTTAAAACCTAACACCTCAAGAACACCCGAAGATTGTTAAGTTGTGGATAATTTTAATTTCCTCTTTGAGTTGAAGATAATTCCCTTTTAACTTTGCATCTGTGTGAATGTGTGTGCGCACGCGCGTGTGTGTGTGTGATGTTGCATTTTTATTGTTTTTCTCATTTTTATCAAGTAATAAAACTACTTTTAGTCTCACTCAAGAAAACATTGTAGTAAGCTCCTTATTGGTGCTGGTGAATGAGATAACTCCATTTTAATTCTAGCTGCATGCTAGAAACAAAATTAAAATTTATGTTGTAGGCCAATCAGGGAGGTGAAAACATGGGAGCTCGTTCACCCCACAACACATTATACAGACATATATACATAGGCACATGCACATTATACACAGACCCATATGAATGCATATACTTTCCATACACATGTAGCATACACGTACATGTACACGCTACCCTATCGCATGCACAGGTTGTACACGCACACATGCAAGTGTATGTGCTGACATGAACATACAAAAGATTTCTTCTGATAATGAACATTAAAAAAAAACCTCCAGCATGTTTTATGCTGCAAAGAGGTGACCTTGAACTAATTACTGTATTCAACTAGGCCTTGCACTTTTAACAGTTTTGATTTTCCTCCCATCAAAACATAAAGCACTTTGTAAAGCTCATTGTGCATTATAACCCACAGTGCTATGAAAGAGTGTGAGAGAAACAACATATTGAAGGTGCCATCACAATGGTTCAGAAATTCTGAGCAGCTGTTACCTAATGGTTGAACACACTCTCTCCTTTTCCTTTTCTGCTGTTTTCTGTGCCATCTAATCTCTGGTGTGTTCATCGAAGCATTTCATAATTTCTCTTTCTTTGTTGCACATAGGCATATAGCTTTAAACACCATTCCAAGTCAGAAATGCTTATCAGGATGTTCAAATATAAATCAACTACAACACTAGGCACCTTGGTGGGCTTTGTTATTTGCCTCATTTTACAAACCTTGCTCTTTCAACTAAGAAACGAAGATAACTGATGTGGTACAAATGTGAAATTATCAATAACCAAGTACAGAGTGCCAACAACATGACAAAAACAGCTGGCAATTCTTGGAGTGGAGATTTTTTTTGCACTGTATCATCTAAGTCGATTCCATCTGTCAGGAAAAGTTGCAGTGTTTTCATTTCAAGGAAAGGCTTTTGATTCTTTAATTTCTGTAGATACTGTAAATGCTGCCATATTTAACTGGATGCAAAATTTTCTTCGCTGTATTTTTCCACTTCTTCAAAGTACGATAGACCTTGCTGAGGTATAGTCTCACAATTGTCACTATCTCTTCCAATTTGCACCCAAGCACCTGCTTTACACATTTGACAGGGGGATATCACAAGTCTGATTTCTTCCACACCGTAGGTTCACCAAACCTATTCCCAGGATGGCAGGCCTGTGCTATGAAGAGAGATTGGGTAAACTGGTCCTGTATTTTCTAAAGTTTCAATGAGATAATCTCATTTCATGGACAAAATTCTTAAAGAGATAGACAGGGCAGATGAAGGTAGATGTTTCCCCTGCTTAGGGAGGATAGAACCAGGGGGCACAGTTAAAAATGAAGAGGTTGCCATTTGGAACCTAGATGAAGATACATGTTTTTACTCACAGAAGGGTATATCTTTGTAATTCTCTCACCAGAAGGTTAGGAAGTTCAGTCTCTGAGTATATTTATAACAGAAGTTAATACGTTATTTCTTATTATCGAAGTATAAAGTCTTACAAAGATCATGTGAGTTAAAAGCATTAAACTGTTGGATCAGTCATGATCATGGTGAAAGTCAGAGTGGGATCAATGGGCTGAGTGCCCTACCCCTGTTCCTATTTTCCTACATTCCTATCTATACTAATTTCTGCTTCAGAAGTATTGTTTGGAGTAGTGTTAGGCAATATATAACCCTAATCCTAACGTTAACCCTAACGCTAACCTTAAACCAACCCTAATCCTAACAGTAACCGTAACCCTATCGCAGCTGATTATCCTCTTCTTAATGTAGGCACAGAGATTAGATTTACAGCCTCCATCCCTCAGCATCCCAATTAGATCTGCACAGTCACCAATGACAACAAAAATGTATATCACCCAATGTGAAGCTGTAAAACCTTGAAATTAAATCTTAGAACCATAGAGTTATACAGTATGGAAACAGACCTTTCAGTCCAACTCGTCCATGCTGGCCAGATATCCTAAATTAATCTAGACCCATTTACCAACATTTGGTCCATATCCTTCGAAACTCTTTCTATTCATGTACCCATCCAGATGACTTTTAAATGTTGTAATTATACCAGCCTTCACCCACTTCGTTTGGCAGCTCTTTCCATACACACACCACGTTCTGTGTGAAAAAGTTGCCCCTTAGGCCCTTTTTAAATCTTTCCCCTCTCACCTTAAACCTATGCCCCCTACTTTTGGACTCTGCTATCCTGGGGAAAAGACCTCGGGTATTCGCCCTATCTATGCACCTAATGATTTTATAAACTTCTATAAGGTCACCCCTCAGCCTCTGAAGCTCGAGGGAAAATAGATCTAGCCTATTCAGCCTGTCCCTATAGCTCAAACCCTCTAACCCTGGCAACATCCTCGTAAATCATTTCTGAACCCTTTCATGTTTCACAACAGCCTTCCAATAGCAGGGAGACCAGAATTGGACGCAGTATTCCAAAAGTGGCCTAACCAAAGTCCCTTATAGCCTAAGTGTGACCTCCCACGCCAATACTCAACGCACTGACTAATAAAGGCAAGCTACCAAATGCCTTCTTCGCTATCCTATCTAGTTGGGACTCTATTTTCAAAGAACTGTGAACCTGTACTCCAAGGTCTCTTTGTTTAAAAACACTCCCCAGGACCTTACACTATATAAACGTATAAGGCCTGTTCTGATTTGCCTTTCCAAAATACCACATCTGACATTTATCTAAATTAAACTCCATCTGCCACTCCTTGGCCCATCTGCCCATCAGATCAAGGTCCTGTTGTACTCTGTGGTGATCTTCTTGGTTGCCCACTACACCTCCAATCTGCAAACTTACTAACCTTACCTCCTATGTTCATATCCAAATCATTTGTGTAAATGATAAAAAGCAGTGGATCCAGCACTTTGTTAAAGTTTACATTATCATGGGACTTAAGTGTTGTAGGCAAGCCCAGCATTTGTTGCTGATCCCTAGCTGCCCTTGAACTGAGAAGTCTGGCAGGCCATTTCAAGGGGAAGTTAAGAGGCAGTCATATTGCTGTGTGGCTGGAGTCTCATGTAGGCCAGAGTAAGGACAATTTCTTTCCTACCCTAAACGGCAATCATGAACAAGATGGGTTTTCATGACAACTAATGATAATCATAGAAACCCTACAGTGTGGAAAAAGACCATTTGGCCCATTCAGTTTGCACCAATCCACCAAAAAGCATCCCACACATCTACCCTATGCCTGTAACCCCACATTTACCATGGCTAACCCATATAGCCTGTACATCCCTGGGCATTTTAGCATGGCTAATCCATTTAACCTGCACATCTTTGGACTGTAGGAGGAAACTGGAGCACCTGGAGGGGATCCACGCAGACACCAGGAGAACGTGCAAACTCCACACAGGCAATCACCCAAGGCTGGAATTGAACCCTGGTCCCTGGCACTGTGAGGCAGCAGTGCCAAACACTCTGCCACCGTGCCACCCATGGTCCATAATTTCATGCTCACCGTTACTGAGGCTGCCTTTCAATATCAGTTTCAGTTCCCACGGTCTGCTTTAAGACCCAGAGTATTAACCTGGATCACAACAGTCAGCCATCATGCTGCTTTCTCTCCATTATGGGAATATACTTTTCTGCCCAAGTTCAGAAGCATCCAAGTAGGCTATTTCTCCCACTAAGTGGGAAAAACTAATGATTCAAATTGGATTTCCTCTGTACTTTTAACTGATTTTCATCCATTTATGATTGTTGGAAGGAAGTTTTATTTTCAGTCATCGCCATTATTTCACCCGTGACAAGGTGTCAACCAGCCATTTCTTGAGAGATAAAGGAGTTTATGGGTTCAATTTCTGAAAGTCAACCCCTTTGCATGTGCACTGTCAAACCTAATATTTAGTCTGCAATAAAAAAATAGCACAGCCAGTTCTTTGGTCACTGCTTTGCGCTGGCATGCGGAGACTACACCCAGCAGAAAGCAGGAAGTGTGTAGCAATTGTAACGAGCCCAGCCAGATGGATCTCATAGAATATAAGTTCCCTGATCGGAGCTGTTAATGTGGTCCAGTCAGGAAGCTCTGGCTGATAGATATAAATAGGAGTGTCGGACATTCTGGTCACTCTATGAGCTGACTCTAAGGGAGACGAACCTGTGTTAAGGATGTATAAAAAGGGTGACTTGGGATGGGATACAGACCTCTGTGGAGTTATTTCAAAGCGGCAATCCATACACGAGCAAATATTCATAACATTCATAAAATAAATATAAATAAACTGGATGATAAATAGTAGACATTTAGATTCTCAGTATGGTGATTTGATTCGAGAACATTTCGGCTTCATGAATGCATTGTGGTCTTCCCACTGGAGTGCAGGCCTTCCTTTCACTCTTACTAAATAATTTTCAGGAAGACCTATCACCACATATTTATCTTTAATAGTTTATTTCAGTGCACAGCAATAGATTCTGGGATAGAATTTGTGACAGTGGAGAGCTCACGCTTCACAAAAGGCTTAGATTGAGTTTTTATTGACTACAGACTTCAGTGAATATCCTATTCTCATAAATTTTCTGCTGGACACAATAGACTTTAGCAGAACTGTCATCAGCTGCTTGTTTCGTGCTCACTCAGATCTGTATGGAGTTTGCCATCTGACATGCCTGTGCTGTGTATTGACACGGTCTTGTGAGGTGAGGCTATTATCCCATTTCAAATGTACACTCTGAGGAACACAAGGGGCTAATTTATTAGCTTGCCACAAATTACTTACAGTGACTTGGGAAGCAGTAATTTGCCTGATCTGGTCCATTTGTTCAGCACTTAATAAATGTTAGAACCAGGTTCATGAGGTCACAGTGATTAATTACATAAAATACCTTCCCAAAGTAGCATTATTTGTTTTAGATTACTGACAGAACTAACACTAAATACTGGTCTGAGAAAAGTGGCCTTTGTGTTTTATGAAATCAATGGCTCCTTTGACATTACACTTCACTCAGAGGTAGCATTTTAAACCAACGTTCAGGTCACTGAATGATTTATCAAAACTTTGAGAAAAGGACCACTAAACACACTCAACTGCCTCCATTGAACATATGAATCTTTCTCTCCTTTCAGTCACAGTATTTGCTCTTCCTACCTGAGAAGAAGCTAAGATTTATCTTGAAATCAAATAATTTATTACTGAATTTTATTTTTATGAACAGATATTAATTTTCTCTCAAATGATAAGATGGCTCTTTAAATGTACCATTATTTTCAATGCATATTTCTAATTGTGATGAAATGGTCAATTCAGAATTCAACCAATGTTGACAATGCTGTCCTTTAATATGGAAAAAATACTCACTTTCAATTACCCTCTAGACATTGAAGGCATCTCCTCTTTCGCAGAAAACACAGATCTAAAATGAAAATAAGAAAGGGCATTTGGAAAGGAGAGCACAGTATGAAGCATAGTATTGACTGTTGTAGATTTGGAACTGGGTACTACTTTTTCACTTCTTCGAGTATTACCCCAAGTCCTGAAGAAGGCTAATACCCGAAATATTGATTTCTCCTTTCCTCCAGATGCTGCCTGGTTTGCTGTGTTCTTCCAGCCTGCTGTTTGTCCCCCTTGGATTCCAGCATCTCAATTTTTTGTCTGTTAACCACATTTTCACTGATGAATATGTTTTTAATTATAGAAATGGGAAGGGTTCTAAAATAAGAATGTTTAAAGAGTATTTTTTTCCCAAACACTTTATGCCAATTGCACTGTAACTGTAATTTTCTAATATTAAGGATGTTGGTTCATGGATAGTGCAATCACAAAGTACAGTTAGTAACAGATCATCAGTTTGTCGGTTAAAGAATGAAAGAATGATTCTATTAATACAGAACGTTTCATGATTCCAGAACACGTAATGCCTTTCATAGCCAACGAAGTACTTTTGAGCTGCAATCATTGTTGAAATTTAGTTGAAATATATTATGTACTGAATTTGTTATAAACCCAAAACCTATAATATGAAATAACTGCACACTCCAGTCATTTTCATTCACTCTTGCTAAGATAATAATAATGTAACTAAGAGGGTAGGAGTAAAGAACATCACCATTCATACCTACTCCATCATTCACTTAAATCATGTTTAAATTTCTCCATCAAATCTATTCCTGGTTTATCCACAAATCCCTTGAACTGAATTAGCACCCAAATGGCTACTAATCTCAGCCCTTACTGTAATTTTTGAGTGACCATTCACATCCCTCTGCCCCAGAAGACCATGTCTACAGGCTGACATGACAAGCAGACATACTACACACTGCTTAAATTTAAGTATTTAGTTCAGCTTTCAGCATTGCCTGACTATAAATGATGGTGGAGGTGGTGTGGGACTGCACGGTTGTAAACTGGCAGGGATGCATTGATGGATTAAATTTTCACCCTACACACCTTTACCAGGGGTTTGTGTTTGGGGAATTGGTGAGGGGAGAGCCATGGACTGTGATATCAGTTTATATCATGGAAGCTTGGCTAGTTGATTTCAGTTTAACTAAGTTAGAAATGACAGACACTCGCTTTGTGGAAAAGACCATGAAGCTGCTGAATTGTTTAAGTAAACAAAGCAAGTTCACTGATGTCCTTCATGGAAGGAAGCTTAGGTGAGAGTGGGAGATAGTAGCATAGTCAATATCACTCGACTAAGCTATCTAGAGTTCTCAGGCTAATGTTTTGGGCATATGTGTTTGACTCCTACTATGCCGGGTGGCAAAATTCAAATCCAACTGAAAAGACTTGGAATAGAAATCTCATTGAATGATAACTGTGTTAGTACTGCCGATTGGCAAAAACACTTATCCGGTTCACCACTGTCCCCCTGGAGACTTACAATTGACTCCCGGCCCACACCACACCCCAGTCAGGCTCACCCACGACTCCAGGCCAACATCCTCTCTCAAGGATAAAGAGACCATAACCCAATAGATTATTTAATTGTCATTGCTGATAAGAGGACCTTACATAGGAACATAGGAATTAGGAGCAGGACTAGCAATTCAGCCCTTCCAAGCCTTCGTGGCTGATCTTATCCTGGTCGCAGCTCACTTTCCTGCCTGCTCCCCATAGCTCTTCATCCCGCTTTTCATTGGGAATATATCTATTTCTTTCCGAAATCTGTTGATTGATTTTTCCGCCACTGCACTCTGAGGCAGTGAGTACCACAGATTCACAATGCTCTGAAAGAAGTAGTTTCTCCTCATCTCTGTTTCAAACCTACCTCATCTCACTCAATATCTGTGATGCCTTGCTCAAGACTGTCCCACAAGGGGTAAGATCTGTTCAACATCCACCTTGTCAATCCCCTTTAACATTTCATACAGCTCAATCAGATCCCCCTTCATCCTCCAAGTGCATGCCCAAGCTATACAACGGCTCCTTGTACGATGGCCCCTTCATCCCTGGAATCAAGTTGGTGAACCTGTTCTGAACTTCCTCCATTGCCAACACATCCTTCCTCGAGTTAGGAGACCAGAACTGGACAGATGGTGAGATGTGGTGAGATGTGGTGAAAACTGGTGAGATGTGGTCTCACCAATGCCTTATATAATTATGGGGGAGGCGATGGCCTAGTGGTATTATCGCTGGACTGTTAATCCAGAGACCCAGATAATGTTCTGGGAATCAGATTCCAATCCCACTATGGCAGATGGTGGAATTTGAATTCAATGAATATCTGTAATTAAGAATCTACTGGTGACCATGAATCCATTGTCGATTATTGGGAAAAACCCATCTGGTTCACTAATGTCCTTTAGGGAAGGAAACTGCCATCCTTACCTGGTCTGGCCTATATGTGACTCCAGACCCACAGCAATGTGGTTGACACTGAACTGCCCCCTGGACAATTAGGGATGAGCAAGAAATGCTGCCTAGCCAGCAATGCCCTCATCCTGTGAATGAATAAAGGAAAAAAAAAACTTTTATATCTACTCCTTTTGCAATGAATGCTAGGATTCTATTTGCCTTTCATATTTTATGCTCTCCCTGCTTACCCACTTTCCGCAATTCATGCACAAAGATGCCCTGCATTGCATTGGTGCTCTTTGAATCTGCTTCCCATTTAAATAATTATTTTCCCTTTTATTTTTCCAGCCAAATGGACAACATTATCCACATTAAACTCCATCTGCCAGGTTCTGGCTCATTCTCCTAGCCTATCAATATCCATCTGTAAACTCTTTATCTCCTCATCACTGCCTGCTTTCCCACCCATTTTAGTATCATCCATGAACTTTGCTACATTACATTCTGTCCCTGTTTGCAGATCATTTATATAGATTGTAAATAGTTAAGGTCTGAGAACTGAACTCTGTAGCACCCCACTAGCTACAGTACACCATCCAGAGAAGGTCACATTTATCCCGACCCTCTGGTTTCTATCGGTCAGCTAATCGTCTATCCAAGCCAATACTTTAAACTCCTGGGATGTAACCTTCTAGGTCAGTCTTTTATGTGGCACCTTGTCAAATGTCTTCTGGAAGTCTAGACATACCACATCTTGTGGATCCCCATTACGTACCTCAGAGATAGTAAGAACTGCCGATGCTGGAGTGAGAGATAACACAGTATGGAGCTGGAGGAACACAGCAGGCCAGGCAGCATCAGAGGAGGAAAGTTGACGTTTCGGGTCAGGACAGTTCTTTAGAAATGGGAGGAGGAAGGGAGCTCAGAAATAAATAAAAATAGGAGGGGTGGGGCTGGGGAATGTAGGTTGGATGGTGAAAGATGAGTGCAGGTAGGGAATGGTGGAAATTGGTCAGAGAGGTGGGACGGGCAGATAGGTGGGAGGGAACCTATCCATCTTCTCTCCCACCTATCCGCTCCTCCTATCTAACTGACCAGTCCCCACCTGTACTCACCTATCACCATCCCCTCAACCTTCCCCAGCCCCACCCCTCCTCTCTCTATTTATTTCTGAGCTCCCTTCCGCCTTCCCATTTCTAAAGAAGGGTTCTGACCCGAAACGTCAACTTTTCTGCTCTTCTGATGCTGCCTGGCCTGCTGTGTTCCTCCAGCTCCACACTGTGTTACCCCATTATGTGCCTTCCTGGTTATATTCTCAAAGAACTCCAGCAAGTTTGTCAAACATGACTTGCCATTCACGATACCATGCTGATACTGATGAATTGAGCTTTGTTTTTCTAAGTGCTTAGTTATTTCCTCTTTTATGACTGATTCTGACAACTTACTCACTTCAGAGGTCAAACTAACTGGCCTATAGTTTCCCACTTTTTGCCTATCTCATTTTTTGAATAAGGGTGTCACATTAACATGTTTCTAATCCACTGGTACCTTTCCAGAATCCAGGAAGCTTTGGAAAATAATAACTAAAGCATCCACTATCTCTGCTGCCAACTCCTTTAAAATCCTAAGGTGCAGGTCATCGGGCCCTGGGGACTTATCTGCCTTTAATCCTATCAATTATTTAATACCTTTTCCCCAGTTATAGTAATTTCACCAAGTTCTTCTGTCGTAACTATAGATTTTGGGGGAAAAGAATTATCTTCCACAGTGAAGACAGCCAAAATATTGATTTCGTGCCTCTGCCATTTCTGAGTTTCCCATTATTACCTCACCTTTTTCTTCCTCGAAAGGAAGAACATTTACTTTTATTATTATCTGCCTTTTTATATACTTATCAAAACTTTTGGTATCAGTTTTCTGCTAGTTTCCTTTTGTTGTTCATTTTAGCTCTTTTGGTTTTGTTTTTAGCAACCCTTTCCTGACATTTAAAGTTCTCCCAATCCTCCAGAGTGCCACTAACATTTGCAGTATGACATAGCTTAGTTTTTGCCTTTATGTTATCCTTGACTTCCTCGTTAAGCCATTCGATGATTTTTCACCTTTTTACAATTCCCCTTCTTCTGAGGAATATACTTTAATTGAGAGGTATTTAGGACCTCACTAAATACTTGTCACTGTTCTTCAACTGTCCAGCTCTTTAACAATTTTTCCTGGTCTAGTTGGGCCAACTCTTTCTTCAGGACTATATAATTACCTTTGCCAAGCACTAAAACTCTCATATGCAACTCAGTCTTCACTCTTTTAATCTGAATTTGAAACTCTGGCACGTTGAGGTCATTCCTTCCAAGAGGACCCTTAACCACAAGATCATTTAACAATATTTCGTCATTACATAATAACCAATCTAAAGTAGCCAGGCCTCTGGTTGGCTCCATGACATGTTGCTCTGAGAAACAAAACCTCATATACTCTATGAACCTTTCTTTGATGCCAACCTTTGCGGAGTTGATTCATCCAATCTAAAAGTATGTTCAAACACCCATAATAACCATTATGCTCTTCTCTCAAACCCTCATTGTTTCCTGGTTTATACAATGCCCTACTTTGGAAGTACTGTTCTGAGGCCAGTAAATTAATCCCCGCAACAATAACCAAAAAAGAATCCCCCTCGTCCTCACGTACCACCCCACCAACCTCCGGATCCAACGCATCATCCTCCGACACTTCCGCCATCTGCAATCAGACCCCACCACCAAAGACATTTTTCTCTCCCCACCCTTACCTGCCTTCCGGAGGGACCACTCCCTCTGCGACTCCCTTGTCCGCTCCACACTCCCCTCCAGCCCCACCACACCCGGCACTTTTCCTTGTAACCGCAGGAAGTGCTACACCTGCCCCCACACCTCCTCCCTCACCCCAATCCCAGGCCCCAAGAAGACTTTCCACATCAGGCAGAGGTTCACCTACACATCTGCCAATGTGGTATACTGCATCCGCTGTACCCGTTGTGGCTTCCTCTACATCGGGGAAACCAAGCGGAGGCTTGGGGACCGCTTTGCAGAACACCTGCGCTCAGTTCGCAACAAACAACTGCACCTCCCAGTCGTGAACCATTTCAACTCCCCCTCCCATTCCTCAGATGACATGTCCACCCTTGGCCTCCTGCAATGCCACAGTGATGCCACCCGAAGGCTGCAGGAACAGCAAATCATATTCAGCCTGGGAACCCTGCAGCCCAATGGCATCAATGTGGATTTCACAAGCTTCAAAATCTCCCCTCCCCCAACCGCATCCCAAAACCAGCCCCGCTCATCTCCACCTCCCTAACCTGTTTTTCCTCTCACCTCAAGCCACACCCCCATCTCCTATCTACTAACATCATCCCGCCCCCTTGACCTGTCTGTCCTCCCTGGACTGACCTATCTCCTCCCTACCCCTCTACCTACACTCACCTTTACTGGCTCCATCCCCGCCTCTTCGACTCGTCTGCCTCCTCTCCACCTATCCTCTCCTTTATCCATCCTCTATCCACCTCCCCCTCTCTCCCTATTTATTTCAGAACCCTCTTCCCCTCCCCCATTTC
Source organism: Ginglymostoma cirratum (assembly GCA_024137785.1). Taxonomy (NCBI): domain Eukaryota; kingdom Metazoa; phylum Chordata; class Chondrichthyes; order Orectolobiformes; family Ginglymostomatidae; genus Ginglymostoma; species Ginglymostoma cirratum. The sequence goes on along the minus strand of JAHRHZ010000033.1, from coordinate 23,370,000 downwards.
TGATGAAGGGTTTAGGCCCAAAACGTCAAGTTTTCCTGCTCCTATGATGCTGCTTGACCTGCTGTGTTCATCAGCCCCATGCTTGTTATCTCGGATTCTCCAGCATCTGCAGTACTTTTTATCTCGAAATTAATCCTACCAATGGTTTCTTCCCTTTTTTTATTTCCACTCAGACTAATTCAACTTTTGAGTCCCTAGTGTCAATATATTTCTTAATACAGCCTCAATGTCATCCTTAACCAATAAAGGAACTCCACCTCCTGTTCCTTCTTGTCAATCCTTTCAGAATACTGAGTATCCTTGGACATTTAACTCCCAGCTGTGATCTTCCTGTAACCACGTTTCAGTAATCCCCACAAGGTCATAACAATTTATCTACATTTGTGCAGTCAGCTCACCAACATCTGAATACTGCATGTACTTAGGTACAAGGTTTTTAAATAAGTTCTACAGGTTTGCCTTTCCCTTCCAAAATTTTCTTGCACACCACACTCCCCATACTTATTTATTAATCCCTGATAACAATGGGTCTCACTTTTATCATTTACTCCAAATCTCAAATCACATTTTGATCTTCTATGATTTCTTTCCTCACCATGGTCATTTGACTGGCCCTGCTAGTTTATCCTATTAACCCCTACCTTTTGCTCACTTGCTGACCTATTATTTTGGTTCCCACCCCCCTGCCTCATTAGTTGAAATCCCTCTGAGTTGCACTGGCACACAACCTCGTCAGTTTGCCGGTGCCCTGCCAGTTAAGATGCAATCCATCCTTTTTCTACAGGTCCCACCTGACTTGGAAGAGATCCCAAAGATCCAAAAGTCAGAAAGCCTCCCCCCGCATCAGCTCTTTGGCCATGTGTTAATCTGAACTATCTTCCTATTCCTTGCTAGACTACGAAGTGGATTGGGGCGTAATCCTGCAATTACAACCCTGGAGGTCCTGCTTTACAACTTATGGCCTAGAACCCTGAATTTTCCATACAGGGCCTCGTCAGCCTTCCTTCCCATGTCATTAGTACTAATGTGTGTACTACGACCTCTGGCTGTTTATCTTCAATCTGCCCTGAGTATGCTCTGAAATAGCCTTGACCCTGGCATCAGGAAGGCAACATACCATCTGGGAGTCACATTTGCAGCCACAGAAACGCCTGTCTGTGCCTCTGATTATTGAATTCCCGACTCACTTTTGGCGCTCCTGTACAGTAATAATGTCACACAAGAATGCAAAAGATCATTTGGTGAACATATTGGGCTTTATCTGTCCTATTTGTGTACATTTGTATGAATTATCCTTTAGTTTCTTATATCAAATCCAAATTATTGAGAAATTCCCTCTCCACAGGGTTGTGTAGCTACATTTTTCCTTTGCTTAAGGATAGTTCACAAAATAATTGAAAGAACTCTTCTGGCAATGTTATGCATGTTCAGCAGCAGTTAATAATGAAAAGGAGATGGCCTTCTTGATAGACAGTAATGAAACCATCCTTTCCAATATTACATTTCTATGATATATGTTAGGTAATTTGAGTTATGAACTTATCAAAACCTAATACCTTCTTGACTACGACGGGAGCGGCAGATATTCATGGTTTGGCATTCTTGTACAGATCAAAGCATTCACTGATTCTCTAAAACAAACACATGATGTACAGTAACCCCAGCATGGATTAAACATGGAAACTGGAAACCATGTTTCTGCCTTGCTTCGTTATATTCTGGATGAAACTTGGACAGTGCCTTACTGCACTGTTTCACCCTGAATAATGTTAAATCCTTCCAGACCCCTTCTTTAGAACATGAGATTTATTTGGCATCAGTGACAGAGTTTGAAATTATTCATTGTGGGATAGAAGAAAAAATAACTGCTGCCTACAATTCTGTTCATAAGAGAACATCTTCTGTTCATCTAGATCATAAACAAAACTATCCCAACAGGTCAGGAAGATAAATTGTAATTTTGCTGAGTTAAAGTCAGCATTTGTGCACTTCCCACCTCATTTTATTCCAACCTGAGAGTTAATACCCGGTTAATCACATTTGTTCATGTCTTTATTTAAGACTAAGAGAAACAGATGGTGGCTGTTAATTTCCTGAGAACATATAATTGGGAAGCAGCTATGACACTGGATGTGGAATGAGAGGGGCAAGACTGAGGAAGTCAATAAACTCTAGTTAATAGATCCATAGAATCCATACAGTGCGGAAACAGGCCATTCAGCCCATAAAATCCATACTGACCCTTTGAAGAGCATCCCACCCAGATTCACCCCCTTTCCCTACATTTCCCATGACCAGCCCACCTCGTCTGAACATCCCTTGACACTTTGGGCAATTTAGCATGGCCAACCCACCTAACCTACACATCTTTGGACTGTGGGAGGAAACCAGAACACCCATAGGAACCCACGCTGACACAAGGAGAATGTGCAAACTCTACACAGACAGTCACCCAAGGCTGGAATCAAACCTGGGCCCCTGGCTATCCACTAAACCACTGGGCCACTCTCTTACTCTCTCTCCGAAAGAAAAGATACTTGTGTCTTGGTTCTGATCTCACCAACGAGCCTGGACTCTATTGACACCAAATTCCTTCATATAGTGCTTCAGCTGAGGTATTCACATGATCCTTTCTGAAATCCTCTGCAAAATGCTCTCAAAGACCTAGATCACCAATATGAGGAAGCCAACTTCGCTGCAATTGGATTTGTAATAACCAATATTAAATTGATTGTTGCATATATATGTTTAAAATGTTTAATGACATTTGTTTTAATGATGTATCAGGTGAATCTATATATCAGATTCACTCAAAAAGTGAAATCATGCGAAGTGATAATATGGCTTTATTAAGATGGAAAATACTACCTTTAGAGATCGTTGACCACAGGTGGACACTGTTGTAATACACAGAGGGAAAACAATATTGAAATTGACCTTTTTTTTTCTGTCATGCTCCATGAACAGAACAACAAAGCTGGCAGGTGTCCATTAGATTTCAGATGCAATGTCCTGACTATTGATTGGATTCAAGTTAATATTGTTTATTTTTCCATTCTTTGCTGATATGAGTGAAGGAAGATAAATAAAAAGTTCAAAAATTTGGCTTGCATCAAGCAATATTGTCACTGAAATGGGGCTGTAAAGTGGGATTGAATTTTTTTAGAAAAGCAAAGACAGGTTACACTAAATGGAAATAGCAGGAACCAATCAAAGTAATAATACTGCATACTTATGTCATGAGAAGTAAAGCAGCCTAATAATTCATAGCAGGTGAGTTCTTACCAACTATTCCCTTGATGTATCTTAAAGAGGAACTTGCATGAAAGACACAAGCGTCTGATCGACATCACAAAGGAATGCTATTGTTACATCTCAGGGTTTAACAATCGTACAAGTACATTCGTAAAGATTATGTGTCAGTCTCCTTGAAAAGAAATAGTGACTGTAAGAAAAATAAATACATCTAACTTTAGTGGATATCATTCAATAACAAAACCAAGGCTGTCATAGAGCAAACTTCCTTTCTTGGACACATTGTTGTACCTCCTGCTGGGCAATAAATTCCAGCTTAATCCTCTGTTTTTTTGGACTGCTGATTTCATCCAGTTTCATGGGGGGGTTTCCCTTTGTAGGGTCTAGTGAGGTCTCTGGCCATATCTTACTAAGCTCTCCTCATTAATTACCCACCCAACGCTCTGGTGATGCTATTGTCCAGTTCTAGCCCTGTTCCACTGTTCTACCACTCGCTGTACATGGAACAGTTCACCATAGTTGGGATGTCCTAGAATGGATGGCCGGTGCCACCTTTAATCGGGCCAGACAGTCAGCATATCTTCTGGAGCCGCCCTGCGCATTTCCTGACATTTGTCCTGGATGTGGCAAGCAAGGGAAAATTGCCACCTCACTGATTGGGTAGGGACCTGGAGGTCCAGTTGGATAGGGTGCTAGTCACTCATATGACATGGACATTGGTGTTAGGCCAGCATTTTACTGCCCTTTCCTAGCTGCCCCTGAGAAGGTGGTGGTGACTTGCCTTTTTGAACTGCTACTGTCTATATGCTATGCATTGACCCACAATGTCCTTGGGGAGGGAATTCCAGGATTTTGACCCAGCGGCAGTGAAGAAACAGTGATATATTTCCAAATGAGGAAGGTGAATGGCTTGGAGGAGAACTTGTAAGTGACAGTGTTCCCGGGTATCTGCATCCTTGTGCTTCTTCATGGAAATGGTATTGTGTTTGGAAGGTGCTGTCTAAAGATATTTGGTGCATTTCTTTGCTGAATTTCTTGCTCCTTAACTAGGACCAGCAATGGAGGCCAAGACACCAGATCCAGTCAACGTGGCCCAAGGTTGACTCTTGGCCATCATGAGGAATGTCCAGCAATGCCGAATAAAAGTCAATGATCTTCTCCATTACACTGGTGTAAATGACAATATGTTCTCTCCAATACCTTGCACTCACTCTATTTCTGCTTCTGTAGCCACCTCCCACGGAGGTTCACTTTCACTATTGCCTGTGAATCATTTCCCACTCATGTGTCACCAACCCTATGACCTCTGTGCTGCTTATTCACTCGATTGGGACACATCCTCGCCTGCACCAAACATAATAACAGTGCTACGCACTTTTATCTCCCTTAATACCTGCCTCCCTTCCATTCCAGGAGGAAAACAGCCCAAAATAGAGCAGGAAGAGTTAGGGCAGATGGCAGCATTCAATACAGGAGAGAATCCTGAGCCTGAGCACCCTGAAGGGCTGCCTGACCATCTCCAAAACCTTGGACTGGTGTTGAAGGCTGGCCTTGACTTTCGGTGCCAGGACCCCCTGAGTGAAGGCTGTCTCACTTGACTTGATTGGCAACTGTGTACCATTATGAGAAACCTTCTGGTTTTGTGTCTACACTAAAGAGTTAGGTAATAAAGCAGTACTGTGAGCCTGCTATCTCTGGCTGAGGGACAAGGTGCAAAATGACAAGGTAAGGCAATATACAACAGGGATGCTGTGAGTGTCCAGTTAGGCTCAAAGCAAATTGAGTAAGAGAGCAAGTGAACAGGCTGGAAATGCAACTCATTCAGTCCATGAGCTGAGCATATGTCCCTGAGTGCTAAGTGTCCTTGCTGCAGCATTGCAATGATAGTTATTGGTATGACCTAAGGTTCAGCATTGACGTACAGAAGGATCCTTTAACTGGATTGGAGATCTATCAATGGAAGTTCTTAAATTCATGCCAGATGCCAACATTTGTTGACATTGGGTGCATTTGACCAAAGACCACGATGAATGTCCTGAGATGCTGTTGTGTGGTGACAAACCTGGAGGCTTTTTGCAGCCACCGATGAGCCGAGTCACCAGACATTCACTCTGACTTCCTTGTCAAGGATTCTCGGCATCCTGTTTGCTCGGGGCAGGTGTAAGTTAGAAAGCTGCATTTTAATAAGGTGAGGTCTGCAATGCATAAGGTCATTCACTGGCAATGATTCTTTATAATAGACAACTGACTGCTGCCTAGTAAGAATCTCATCTTAACACCCGGGCATCAGCTAAAAGACACAACTATGTGGAATAGGCTTTGCTGGAATTTCTTGCTATAATCAGCATCATTCAAGTCTCTATAAGATTACACCATTTATTTCTGTTTCTGTTGCATCTCTGTTCTACTTTCCTCCTTGAAGATGTTCCTTAAAACTCATCTCTTTGATCAAACTCTTGGACATCTGACAAACATTGGTAAGCCCAGCCCAATATGTCCCTATGTGGCTCAATGTTATATTTTGCTGTAAAACAGCTGGTTTCACTTCATTATGTAAAAGGTACAATATAAACATAAATCATTGTTGATTTTTTTCTTCATTTAAGAGTCATAGAAACAGAGGGTTTACCTATGCAGGCTGCAAACATAAAATAGTGTGTGGATGGATGTGTAGAAGAGAGGAATGTTAAAGTCAATGCACTGATGAATGGGGAGCCAGGTGGGTTAGAAACCAGCATTTCGTATGCAATGGGAACTTGTGCATAGTAATTAATATATTGAATGAATGGGAGACAATCATGCAGTGTTTGCCAAAAGGTTTATATGTATATGTATATTATGATGCTAATTCTTAAATAAACTGTTTCCACTGGTAGGAAAGCCACAAACAAGATGGGTCAAATATATGTGAATAAACTGGACTGTAAGGGAGATGAGAAGAGATTTTTCTCATTCAGTCAATAGTTATTGCGTGGGATGCAATGCTTGTCAGGATGTAGCAAGAGCATTCAACAGTGACTTTCAAAACAGAATTGGATAACTACTGGAAAACGATATCTGAGCAGAAATGTGGTGAAAAGTAGGGCTGTGACACCATTTTTATTGCTGTTTCAAAGAACACGCATGGGCACAATTGGCTGATTGTGGGCTCTTTCTGTGTAGTATGGTTCTTAAAAACAATGGGATCTACTGTAATTCCATTTCTATAGCATTATCATCTGCAGTCCATCTCAGGTGAGGATGACTCTCTTCCACTCTCAGGGTGAGTCCTTGGGTGGTTATACAGAGCAATGCAGCTACCACAGGCTCTGTTACACTTTGGGTAGAAGGTGGTCACAGGAAGGAGTGAGTGGAGCATTGGTGTGGCAGCGCTCTCCGTTCGCTGTTTCTGCCTGGCTTCCATTCTTTCCCGATGGCAAGTCTTGAGATGCTCGCGCCTTCCCAAATGCCCCACCTCTGCTTTGGAGGATCTTGGGCCAGTGACTCCCGGGTGTTTGTGGGAATGATGCACTTCACCAGTGAGACCTTGAGGGTATCACCGAAGGGCTTCCTCTATCCACCTGGGGCTCACGTGCCATTTCGGAGCTGAGAGTAGAGCACCTGCTTGGGAAGTCTTGTGTCAGTCATGCAGATGACGTGCTCAGCGCCTCATTGCTAGGGACATTGGCCTGGTAAAGGACGTTGGTGTTGGTGCGTCTTTCTTCTCAGCAGATTCACAAGATCTAGCAGAGGCAGCATTGGTGGTACTGCTCTAGTGCCTTGAGGTGCTGTAGATAATCCACAGCTCAGAGCCATACAGCAGGACAGGAACTATCACAGATCTGTAAACCTTTTTATAGCAACCAGGGAATAAATAGCTATTTACAACACCCTGTCAGAATCCCAAAGTGTTGTGGATATATTAAACTTGTAATTCCAAAATGTGATTTCTAAGAGAGGGCTGAAAGAGCCAAACATGACTGTCAATCTCAGTTAAGTGGCTGTCTAGTGAAAAAGGAACCAATGGAATATAACACCTGAAGTGTCAAAGAAACTTCGAACAGGCTGAGCTGTGGTCTCTAATGGCTACAAAAACAATGTGGATCTTTATTAATTTGACCAGTTCAGTTTCAGTTTCTGGTCACTGGAAACCCTAAGAAGAGTGATAGTGTAGGATTCAGTGAAGGTGATGTCATTAAATGTCTAGGGATGATAGTTAGATCCCCTGTTGTCAGAAATAATAATTGCCTGGAACTTGACTGGTGCGAATGTCACCTGCTACTTGTCAGCCCAAAGCTGGATATTGTCCAAAGAACAAAGAACCACGAAAATTACAGCACAGGAACAGGCCCTTCGGCCCTCCAAACCTGCGCCGAACCAGATCGTCTATCTAAACCTGTCACCTATTTTCCAACGATCTGAATCCCTCTGCTCCCTGCCCATTCATGCATCTGCCTAGATACATCTTAACGTACATCAATGTACGTTAATGATTTTTCCAGGAGTACTTTATTTGGAAAATGAATCTGGATGCAGAAATTATGAAGTTAGTTTTTGATAACCTGTTATACTATTTTAATGAACAAAGATCTGTTTTGAGAGCACAAATTTGGGAAATAAGACTTGACACATCAGTTTCCTGAATGAGAACACCGAGGGGCGTCAGAAGATTGTGCGTTCCTAAGGTTTAACGCAAGTAAATCTATTGAAACGTTTCAGAGAGTTTACTTGCTCTGCTAAACTGCACTGTCCTTGACTCATCCACACTCAGTGATGATGCAGTCCATTCCCATGCTGAAACATCCCTCACTTTAACTGAAACAAACATTTACTGAAAAAAATCAGCCACTGTCAGTCGTTTTTGCTTACACATTTTCACCCATTATCAAAGGCAAATACCAGTTTAGTTCTCTATTCATCAGCTGCTGAACAGAAGCAATAGGAAGATATGAAATCATTTAGTTGCCAAGCACAAATGCTGCAGCGCTTTATGTCTGTAGCCTTTCAGATATCACAAACAATGCTTTAACCTTGAATTTGTAATGAATAAAAATCCAGAGTGAAATGTCAGTTATCAGAGGCTAGTGTTTCAGTCAATTATCACTGCAGACAATTATAATGGAACAACTGATGGATTCTAACATGCAACTCTTTTAAGTAGCTTCTTTAAATGATTAAACATTGCCAGGCAGGCAACATACAGATGCAATCAAGACTTTCAGCTATGAAAGTCTTTGTGGCTGTTTAGTCAGGACGAAGAAATCTGTAAATCAACATTGACTTTTCTTTGTCTTCCCTCTCAACCTTCTGACAGATATTTAGAATAATTTCAGGCAGCTGAGAATCAATCAGTTTCATAAAGGCACTGGCTTCCTTATTAAGTTCATTTCTATTAATGGCATGACTTGAATAACAAGCAAACAAAGTTCAACCATTCCGTGTTTATTCCATGTGCACAACTTGGCATTCCTCAAAAAGGGAACAAACAGACTTTGTCCACTTTTAAAACTCTAGTTGAAAGATTTGCTGTATTAAAATTTAATTTGGGTGGAAGTGACTGAGGGAGTTGAGACTGTGAAGATTAGGCCTACTCCTGTAGATATAATTGCAAGTTCAGTTCATCTGGCTTGCTGTCATTCAATCGCAGTGCAGTTGCATTAACAGCTCTAATGATAATCTAATTCTCAGATCAAATTCCCATCTTCAATATATTCTCTAATAAAGCTTCCATTGCCTATCTTTTAGCCTTAATTATTGTGTCTTGTGTCCCTTGATGACCAAATTAAAAGGTGCTGGCTGCAATTAAAACCAGGCTCAGGCACTGCTTCTTCAATCCATACTCACCTTGTGAAAAGGGTAGATGTCCTCTAATAGCAAGATTTTTCACATAGATAGCAGACACCAGCAGATAAAGTGTTCTGAAAATACACATTTTTATAATCGAGTATTGATTCTGCTTTCCAACATTTTCAAATTTGAGGACATTGCAGAGGTTCATCTGGGCAAACATCTCCAGCAAATGCTGCAGGCTATTGAGTGTCTACTGGATTAATCCATTGCACTTACAGATTTAAAAAAAACAACCATTGTAGGTGAATTCTGCAAATGCGATAGAGAAAGCTGCACTTTGTGAGATAGGCGAGGAAAAGTTAGCTTGTGAACAGCCTGAGCTGAGACCACTCTTACAAACTCTATGACAAATATCTCACTGTGTTGAAAGTATTAACAGATAACACACTTGTTTTTGTTCAAAACATTAACACATAGGACATTTTTCTTTCAGTTTTGAGATAAGGTAATGTTACAGCAAGTTGCAAATAAAAATGACTTCTATAAAAAAACAAGCCATAAGAACATAATAAATATGATCATGTATAGACCATTTGGCCCTTTTAACCCATCCTGTCATGCAGTATGATCATGCTCAACTTCATAGTACTGCCCACTCCCCATAAGTCATTGGTTCCCTGAGAGATGTCCTCATATGTGTACTTCAATTCTCTAACAATAAAGACCACCTTACCATTTGCCTTGTTAATTGCTTGCTGTGCCTGAAAGCTAACTCTTCATGTTCCTGTACAACCTAGAGTTTCTGAACATAAACATTTGTAAACTTTAGGCCTTTAAAAAATTCTGCACTTTCTATTGTTACAGCTCTAACTTTCCAAACTTGTACTCCATCTGCCACCTTGTTGTCTATGAATTTAACTTGTCTATATACCTTTGTAGCCTTCTCCGTATCCTCCTCATAGCTTACACTCCCACTTCGCTTTGCACTGTCAACAAATATATTGGGCAGTGAGGAAGATTATCTGAGAGTACAATAGGAACTTGATCAAGTCGGCAAGTGGTCCAAGGAGTGATAGATGGAGTTTAATTTAGATGAATGTTGCAAACCTGGGCAGGATTTACACTATTAATGGTAGGGTCCTGGGGTGTGATGTGGAACAGGCAGACCTAGGGGTTCAGGTACATAGTTCCTTGAAAGTGGCATCACAGATAGACAGAGTGGTGAAGAAGGCATTTGGCATGTTTGCCTTCATCGGTCAGAACACTGAGTACAGGAGTCGAGACGTCATGATACAGTTGTACAAGACATTGGTAAGGCCACATTTAGAATACTGCGTATAATTCTGGTCTCCCTGCTATAGGAAGGATGTTATTAAACTGGATAGGGGTAAGTTATACAAAAGCCTGGTTCGGCTACATCTGGAGTATTGTGTCCAGTTCTGGCCACCTCATTACAGGAAAGATGTGGAAGTGTTAGAAAAGGTGCAGAGGAGATTTACCAGGATGTTGCCTGGAATGGAGGGAAGGTCTTACGAGGAAAGGTTGAGAGATCTAGGGCCTTTCTCTTTAGAACAACGAAGGATGAGAGGTGAATTCCTAGAGGTGTACAAAATGGTCAGAGGTATAGATAGAGTAGACAGCCAGAGACATTTTCCTAGGGTGGAGGTAGATTTTACGAGGGGACATAGTTTTAAAGTGAAAGGAGGTAGATATTGGGGAGACGTCAGAGGTAGGTTCTTTACTCAGAGAGTGGTAGGGGCGTGGAATGCATTGCTGGAAAGGGTAGTGGAGTCGGCCTCATTAGGGGCATTGAAGCGGCTATTAGATAGGCATATGGATGATAGTATAAGGTAGGGGTGGAGGTTAGATAGGCCTTAGGTTTAGGGTAAAAGTTCGGCACAACATCGTGGGCTGAAGGGCCTGTACTGTACTGCTCTTTGTTCTATGTTCTACGTTCTAAGAAAAAAAATTGCAAGGATGTTACCGAGACTAGGGAGGTTCGATTTATAAGGAGAGGCTGGATAGGCTGACACTTTGTTCCCTGCAGCATGGGAAGCTAAGGGGTGACCTCAGAGGTTTATAAAATCATGAGGGGCATAGATGAGGTGAATAGCCAAGGTCTTGTTCCCAGGATAAGGGAGTCCAAAGCAAGAGGGCATAGGTTTAAGGTGGGAGGGGAAAGGTTTAAAAGGGACCTAAGGGGCATTTTTTTCACACAGAGGGTGGTGCATGTATGGAATGAACTGCCAGAGGAAGTGATGGGGAGGTCCAATTACAAAATTTAAAAGACATTTGGACAGGTACACGGATAGGAAAAATATACAGGGATACAGGCTAAATGCAAGCAAATGGGGCTAGTTCAGTTTAGCAAACCTGGTTGGATTGGAAAAGTTGGGCCATAGGGTCTATGTACATGCAGTATGCCTCTATAACTCGAAACTACAAACATTACTCTGAGCCTTTTCCTCTAAGACATTAATATCAATAGTTCACCAAACTAATTCCTGGGATGGCGGGTTTGGAAAGGTTAAACAGTCTGCATCTGTAGTTTCTGGAGATCAGATGACTGAGAGACGATCTCATTGAAACATACAAAATTCCATTCGCCATAGGTGGAAGTATTCACAGTGGCTGGGACATCCTGGAATCACTAGCGCTGGCTCTATCTTTCAACCCGTTCAGACAATGGCAGCCCAGAGTTGCCCTTCAATGTGCCCGTGGTGGAAGACCAACTTAAAACCAACGCTTCTCACAGCTCATAGGTAGTGTGGCTGGCACTTCACTGAAAATGCAAGTGTACATTTGTATAATCATTATAATGTCCTTATCTTCCTTCTCTGAAGACTGCTCCCACTCTCCAATTCATCATGGCCTTTCTTTGCCTCCTCAGGATGTGCAAACTACATCATGCCTGGATTCTGCAGCATGCAGATAGCATGTATTTTAAGGCGCCTTCATCTTAATGCAAGGATTGGAACCTCATCTTTAGGAGACCAATTGTCTGCTCCACCAGACCCTGGCTGAAGAATAGGAAGCATTGAACTCTCACTTGGCCTCAGTCAGGGGGTTGCAATAATGGATCCATCAGGCATTGATGCAGAGTGTAGCTGCTTTTTTTCAGTAACCATCTTTGCAAGGCATCCAGCTCTCAGGGTGTTAGGCACAAACCTCTAAGATGTGGTCCCAACGATTGTAGATCAGTTGTACTTTGATGGAATGGAACTCTTTTCTATTGACCAACTCAACTGCATTTTGATATGGCCCCCTGAATGCAGTGTGTCTGCAGTTTATCAGGTCCTACACCTGGGGAAAACCACGTAAGTTGGCAAAAGCTACCCCCTTGTCTGCAGAACTGACCTCATCGCATAAAGAAATGAGGTGAAGTTGTTTAATCTGTCGCATGTTGCGCAGGTAAGATCTGTATGTCAAGGACTGAGAGATCCCACACAGGTTGCCAGTGGCTCTTTGGAAGCGTAAAACTTAACAGAGCTGACACCTTGACAGTCATGGGATACGTCAGAGTGCCTGTGCCAGCACTTGACATATTTCAGTGACAGTGTACGAGGGTATCATCAGCTTACACTGACAATGGTGGGGAAATGACATTGGGGATGATGGACTGTGACACTCCTGTACATCCTGACGGGGTGTCCAGCTGCAATTTCTTCATGTGGAGGCTGTGCCGCATCTGCTGGAGGTTGTACTAGTCCTGAGCTTGCTTACACATTTGATCCTTTATGTTTCTCTGTGCCTTTGTCGTACTTCCAATGTGTATGAGATCTAAGAAATAAACAAATGCCTAAGAATATGAGCAGTCAGCATTCACGTCACTCTCAAATGACTCCTCCATACTGTGAGACATGGAGCACTCTGAAAAGGAGGGCCAATGAATGACTCTGCATGGAACTTTGACTGAATGATAAATGCTATGTACATCATGTCACAAGGAGGCGATAGGATATTGTAAGTGCTATGTGAGGACTGATACCTTGTCCTCCCAGTCGCACCCAAGAAGGTGTCATTCCATTTAAGAGCAGATTGATGAATAAGGTGAAGTAGAAGGTACAAGGTGAGAGGTAATCAGTTCCACGCCCCTATGCAGCCCATAAGATCCTCATTAACTTTGTATTTTGTGGGTACAGGTGCCAATTTTAAGGTCCCCTGGAGTTAATTCTTCTTCACAGAGCTGACTAACTTCAAACAGCAATGACCAATGGCATGGTCAAGATTTTTTGTGACCTGGATTTACACCCTACATAGTTAGATACATCTCACGTGCACAATGCAATGATGACAGATGACTTCAGACTGTACTCTGCAAGTACATGATTGATGCAATTCTCCTTGAAGGATATTGTGTCAATCACAAGTAAAACCTACATGCTCAGACAGAAAAAAAAAATCACAAAATCTGCCCACTCCAATTGTGATTTCAACTATTTTCTATGACCAGTGTGCACTTAAGAATTCCACAAAGATGGAAGGCAGCATTGGTCACACATGGCTCAGGTAGACATAGGCTCAGCCGAGTAATTAAGGGCCCATTTCCCTTCTCCCTGAACTTCCATGTTGCTTGCTTCCTGGCACTCTGTAGCCAGCCCATCAGTGCTGATACGACACATGTTCCCACACACCACCTGAAATTAGGTTGTTAGTTCTCAACATTACCCCCTGAGCCCGGCCCTATGATTAAATCATGCCTACCATCATGTCGCACATCAATAATGTCTGTCTCTGCACTATCCTATTTCTTCCAATGCACTATCATGTCCCTGATCGATGTCAAATTTCCCTTCTTCACGATTATAGTCCCCTCTGCATCTCAGCTTGTTGCATCCAATCCCTAGAATTGAGCTGCCCAATCTGCAGTGGGCCAGGATGAGAATCCTTGACTTCCATTGGTCTGATCTCCAGGACTGACTGTGACCCATTCCTGAGACCAACTTGGACAGACACCACTGACTGATGACTGACCAGACCCCTGACGGATCTGTGTGCATTTCTCCAACTGACTTACAATGAATCCCTGACTGTTTGCACTGAACCTACAGATTTGACAGTGGACTGCTTTCCAAACTATATTATATTCTATTTGCCATACTGATTGATGCAGCTTATTTATCCAATAAAAGACTTTTTGTATTCTCCTCACCAAATTTGTATCATCTGCAAATAGAACAGAACATAATCCACATGTATATCTCCCCTCTATTACCATGAACATTCCCTTTACCATTGTCTTTTGCTCTGGGCATCCTCACTACCTTTTCCACTTAGTGTTCCTTTCCATTCAACAACAACATTAAAATAATCATTGTCCTGCGTCTTTCAATTCCGAAGAAGAGTGTTATTGGATTCAAACATTAACTATGTTTCTTTCTCCACTGATGCTGCCAAACCTGCTGAGGTTGTTCAGCTCCGTTTTTGTCGCTGTCTCGGATCTCCAGCATCTGCAGTATTTTTCTTTTATTTGATGGTTATGTTTGCAATTTTCAATGGGAGAGTACTTGTGTCTTTCTCTGTGAAAACAGTGTTATGAACCAGACCAACCACTCTCAAAATGTGTTAAGAAGATAGGCTCTAACTTTTTCTTATGTTAAAGGTAAGTGTGTAAGGCAGTGTGTACTGAATACAATTTAACTGGTCAAACTAGCAGGCTTGAAACAAACTATGCTTTATTCATACACAATAATTAAAATACAGATAAAATAAAAGTAAAAGAAAAGGTTCAGCTTTACTGCAACTCTATCGACATGCTTAACAAAATTATATATATATATAAACTATTTCTAATTAACTGTTCTTATATAGCCACAACCCACAAACACAGCCTCGGCAAAGGCAAATTTAGTAAAATAGATTGTCTCACATGCAAGTCTAGCAGCAGGAAGAAAACCCCAGCTTTTAGCTGTGATAAGGAAAGGAATAAAAGCTTCCAGATCCAGCTTCAAGATTTCAACAACTGCTGCTGAAGGCTAAAACTAAAAAAAAATCCAGGTTCTGTGGGAACTTAATCCCACCCATTCAGGCTGCTTCTATTGTTCCAACATAAAAAAAGTGCCCAAGACCTCACAATCTGTTTACTCTATTTGGTCAAACAGCTCAACACCTCTGTCTCAACTTTTCTTCACAAAAAAAGGACAAAATACACCTCTTAAACCCGTAATATCATAACAGATACAAAGTATTTATTAAGCTTCTCTAACATTTCTGTATTACCTATTATCAACTCCCCTGTCTCTGCCTGTGATGGGCCCATATTTGTCTTTAGTAATCTTACCTAACTTTTACATACCTATAGAAGCTTTTACAATCTGCTTTTAAGTTTCTTGCTATTTTACATTCAGATTCCATTCTCTCATTTTCATCAAACTCTTGGATTGTCCTTTGCTGAATTTTAAATATTTCCTAATCCTCAGGCATACACCATTTTTTTGTCAAATTTATAAGTTTCTTATTGTATTTCATTGCCTATATTATCTTTGACTTCTCTTGTTGGCCCTGGCTCTCTGACTTTCCATTTAGGCATTTTTGCCTCAGGGAATGCATATAGTTTTAAAACCCAGCATAATTTTTAGAAATATTAGCCATTTCCTCTCTACCATCGAACATTTTAATATATTTCCCAATCCAACACAGCCAACTTCCTCCTCATATTTCATAGCTGTCATTGTTCAGAAACAACCCCAACTTCATATTGAGCTACATCCTTTTCAAAGATGGAAAAATTTATCAAATGATAGTGGAAAGATTTATCATATTATAGTCGTTATTTACAAAAGTTACAGCAAAATTATTAATCAGCCCTTTTGTATTGTATAATGCTAGATCTTAAATAGATTTTGTTCTAGATATTTCCTCAATATGTTGCTTCAGGGTACTATCTCAAACTCATTCCAGAAATTATTTCTCCATAGCGTTAGTACTCATTAGATTTACCCAGTCAATATGTAGATTAAAGTCACCTATGATTGCTCTATTTTCATACTAAATGCACCTGTATTTTCTAGATTTATACCGTGCCCTACTTTACCATTACTGTTTGTGGCCTTTAAACCACTTCTAACAATGCATGCTGACCCCTGTTGTTTCTTAGCTTCACCCAAACAGATTCAACATTCTGTTCTTCTATTCAGAGACCCTTTCTCACTAATACATTAGCCCTATCCCTGAATATCAGCACTACCCCACCTCCTTTTCCTTATTGCCTGCCCTCTCAAAATGTCAAAAGTCCTTCCATACTCAGTTTCCAGATTTGGTCACCCTGCAGCCGTGCCACTGTAATGGCAATTAAATCATACCCTTTTGCTCAAACTCAAGCCATGAATTCACCCATGCTGTTACAAATGCTGTGAACATTCAGTGATCACCCATTCCCTCACTGCCTGCCTGATCTTAATCTGCAAAGTGATAACTTCATCACATATGCTATCCACGTTGTTCTCATTTCTGTGCATGCATCAGGTGACTCTTGCCTCCACTCAAGTCCCAAAGCCTAAATTTCAAGTTTTTTTTTTGCAGCTGAAGACAACACCTGCACATTTTATCATGTAGGTCACATGAACAGTCCAGGACTCCCCACATAGAATTGCCAGAGAATTTGTTTGTCATGTCCACCCTAAAAGCCTCACGACTGACATCTGCCCATGCTTAACAATGGGTGAGTAGTTACGAAGAATACATCGGAGAGGATGAAGGATCTGACGAGGCATGGGAGAATATCAGAGGCATAAACCGAGCATGCCAATATGCAGGGACCTGAGGTTAATGAATGAATATAAGGGACCGTTGTAAGAGCATGGGGTTATGATGTGGCATGGAGGCAGCTGGGATGAGTTAGAGGTCAGGGAAGTGAGGGCTGTGGATTTGAGGGCCAAACATTCTTCCTTAGAACTGGGCTGATGTCCTAGTGAACAGAGGTGGGCATTCTAACCGGTGGGCATTTCCACCTGCCTGCCTCTGTTGCTACATTGAGCCTGTCTCCACAGCATGTGTGCCAAACTCCAGTCTGCCTCATCACTCAGTGCAAAAATACAGTGGGTGACGGTCCTTATAAATGGAGAAGATTCTGCTGGAATGCTAAGTTTCCTAATTCAACCTCCCAACCACCCCTACAAATATCCTGTCCCTCTTGTATTTATCCTTCTCCTCCATGTGTAAATATGTCACAGTGTTTCATTTTGTTTCATTTTCATTTAGGGATTGCAATATTTCATGTTCTTTGAGCAACATGACAAACTTTGCAATAAAAGTGATCTCACCTATTTCTAATCATTGTGTTTTCTGTGGATCCTAACTACCCTTTTCCATGATCCATATCTACTGGATGAGGTTCCATATCAAGAGATTAGTTACAAGCAGCTCTTGCAAAAAAGACGTTTACCCTGTCACACCAGTTGAGTCCTGTGGGCATCCGTCACCACATGATATAATTTCTATGTGTTTATTTTTTGAATAGATCTCAAAGGGGAAAGGCTTAACCAATTACTGCTTTCTGCATAGGACTGGCCACAAGTACAATGGAGTCATTGACAAGACATTGATAATTGTAGCAGGACATTGATGATTGTAACCATCAAGTCTCTTCAACCAAAAAAGCAGTGCTTGTCTGTTCCTTACTCTTTTACCCAACTTCTACTCTATGATGTGCTATTGAAGTCTACTCTGCTTCACTATCTTTGTCTGTTTAGTAACTGATTCTGTGCAGATGTGTGGGATGTACCTAAGGCATGATCACCATCTTAAACGTGTATGTGCATTTGCTAACTAAGCAAATATCCTCGAGTAGCCTTAGAACTGATTCTGCAGCTGTAATATCACCAAATGAGCTCACCATTTTCATAACATCCACAAAGGACAACAGTCCTTTAAGAATAGCTAATAGCTACATAAAAGGTATTTTAGGAAATTGCTCGAAAATGTCACTCTTGAAACTAATTGTACTGGCAAATATTTTTTTCCGGTTTGATAGCTCAGAATTATATTAATCACTTATTAATTACACCACAAACAGGTCAATCAAGAAAGAAATTAAAGTTTAAAGAGAAACGGAATAAGTATTCACTAGGTGTAGAGCTGAGAATTGGCTGAGCAGTTGGATATACAGAACACATAAATGTGGTAAACCTCTAAATAAGCAGAGGTATCACTGAATAGAACATGTAATTAGAATCCATAGATACTTATCTCATGTTATCACCTGTAATTCGCTGGTTATCTTGGCCAGTGCATAAGCCTTCCCAGATAGGGAAACAGTGATTGAGTATTGTATTGACTTAAATTCTACAAATTTGCTAAGAAGAGAAAAATATTTGACATGAAGGGTGAAACAAAGCTTACTGGAGACAGTCTATAGTAATGGCATTCTCTATAACAATAACAGTATATACTAACAGAGTTCTACCCTGGTTCAGAGAAATAGTGAAACCAAAAATGTTGATAAATGAAGAAGGAAGAAAGGTGAAACCATCAAAGACAAAAGGTAGTAGCCATTGGTCAGACTTGGAAGGGACCTGAACAAACAGCGCTTTTGCAGAATTCAAAGAAAGAAGGTATTCACTGCCTCATTATAGGATGTGGAGGCATTCAAGAAGTAATGACGCAACCAATCCATCATGAAAGTAATTGTGCACTGTGAGGGTCTACAGTCTGAAGCAAGTTAATGAACACAGAGCTCGTGGCAAAAAAAAAGGATGTGACATGAGCTGGCAAGCTAATCTTGGAATGCCTTCCAATTACGGTCAGTACTTTCTACTAAATGCAGTGAAGGATTTCTCCTGATCCATGTTCAATTTTGATGAACCAAGCATTTTAGTGAATGGTTTGCTAATGCACTAGTCTACACAGAAAATGTAACAACCTCATCAATAATCAAGGTTCTTTGTTAGTTTCACAATCAAAAAGGTAATTTCATCACAGCTTCCCAGGACAGAACTGAAGAATAATGATAGCTAAGTGCCTGTGTGGCTGGTGCCTCACCTTTGGCCCAGCAAATAGTCAGGACTTTGATCTTATCCCCACAGTGACTACCTCTCACTTTTTATTCAGCAATCCTCAGCAGGTTGTGACTGAATCTCTCTGCTCTGGCTTGAATGGTTAAATTGGTGAAGATTAACGTAATCTGTGAATTCAAATCATCTTATTCTTGTGAGCCTTGGGAGGTCATCAGTGAATGAAGTGGGCCCTGATTGTCTGAGGAAGGCAAGGATTGATGTTTCATGTGCTTTTGTTAACGTGCAGATGAACACTGTTTATGTCGGACAGCTACTGTTTTAATGCTGTATCACATGCAGCGTACTGAGGCTGATAGAGCAACTTATAAATGTAACAATACTTCTTACAAGTTGTATAGTCCTTATTGTAATATATCTTCGGCAACTTATTGGAATTGTGAAGGATGCCATTTTTGATTCTGAAAACATGGCAAGATTGGGTCAAGGACATTTCCAGTGTTCAAAAAAAAAATGAAGCTGAACAACATTCTTACTCCTGTCTGTGAAGGTAATCCCAAAACATCCTTGGCCATTTCATGGTTGAATACTCCCCTATCTGGATGCTCCATAAATCCTAAGCTTTTTGTTTCCATAGCAACCACAGTGACCAATTGCTAACTTGCAGTTTCAGGCTTGTACTGATTGCATGTTATATGTGTCCATGTTATAAATTGGCTTTCTTCTTCTTGTTAATATAGATTATAGACTGAAGAAAAATGAAGCAGATGCGCAAAGACTCAGGATCAAATTTATTCAAAGCCTGCACCCTTCAACGATATAAGCATCAATCTTTATTACACTCATTATACTCTGCTCTGCTTATTTTATTTGAGTTTCAATGAATTAATTAGTTATTCTGAAGTATTTGCAAAAAGTTAATTTAAAAGTTGTCAAAATGAGCTCACAAGATAACTGTTAAATAATTAAATGGCCTGCCACAGTTTTCATCTGCTGCCAGCTACACATCATCTATTGGAATGGGCACATTTTCGGCATATTCACAATACTTCTTTTTTAAAATTCTGACATAAGAAATTCTCAGATGAAAATGAAATACTGCTGAGGATGGTATTAGTCACCAAATGAACCGGGAATTGATTCCAGACCTATGTTCAGTTAGTTGACATTCAGGGCAATTGTGGAAGGGGTGCAATAAATAGTCTCAAAGTCGCTGGGCTCGAAAGGAAGGAAAGAAAACAATTTGTTTCCAATCAGGAGTGCTGTCTAGTGAGCAGAAGGTTTGCACATATGGATATATTCAGTCAAGAACGTGAATTTGCATAGTACCTTTTGCAATGTTCCAAAGCATTTTACAGCTATTAAGGACCCTCACCAACTTTTGCAGATGCACTATAGAAAGCATTCTATCTGGGTACATAATGGCTTGGTACTGCAACTGCTCTGCCCAGGACTATAAGAAACTACAGGAAGTTGTGTGCACTGCCCAGACCATCATGAAAGCCAATCTCCCATGCATGGACTCCATCCACACTTCTTGTTGCCATGGAAAGGCTGCCAATATCATCAAAGACTCCTTCCAAGCTGGTAATACACTGTTCCAATCTCTCCTGTCAGGCAGAAGATACAGAAGCTTAAGCACACGTACCAACAGGTTCAAGAGCTCCACCAATATCCAGAAAACCACTAATCCTTCTGCTAAATCTACTTTCAGCCATCTCCCTTTACCCTTTATCTGACTTATCAACGCGTTTAGCATCCACGAGTAACCATGCACTCAAGAGAAAAGGTAAAGCTCTGTTACTTAAAGGTCTATCACTGCAAAATTAAGTCTTTTGAGAAATGTACTCCCATTTATAGAACAGATTTTGACAGGTTTGATACATCTTTACAGGTCTTAACACCACTTGGCAGGTCTTATCAGTTCTTGGAGGAAGGCTAATTACAACAGTATTAGGCAGGTACTGGAGAAATTAGATTTGGGGATGGCTGTCTGATGGTAAATTCACATCTGACATATGGGAGGCTTCCAAAGACCAATTGATCAGAGTTCAGGACTAGCACATACCTGTAAAGATGCGACTTAAGCATGACAAGAGTCAGGAACCCTGGATGACAAGAAATATTGAAAGTTTAGTCACAAGATAAGGGAAGCATTTGTAAGGTTTAGTGAACTGAAATCAGAAAGGTCTTTGAGGAATGTAATGGAAGAAGAAAAGAGCTCAAACAAGAAATTGGGGGAGCAAAAAGGGACCATGGAATGTCCTTGGGAATTTGGATTAACGAGAATCCCAAGGCATTTTACACAAATAATTAGGAGCAAGAGCGTAGCTGGGAAAAAATTGGGTCCACTCAAGGAAAAAGGAAGGAATAAATGCGCGGACCCAGAGGAAGTGGATGACATCCTTAGTGAGTACTTCACATCGGTATTCACCAAGGAGAAGGACATGGGTGATGGTAAGTATGTTAATATTTTACGGCATGTCGAGATTCAGAAAAGGTGGCGTTGGGTGTCCTGTATTACATTAAGGTAGATAAGTTCCCAGGGCCTGATGAGATATATCTGAGGATATTGAAGGAAGCAGTGGAGGAGACTTGATGGAGATCTATGTATCCTCTTTAGCTACAGACAAGGCCCCAAAAGACTGGAGAACAGCCAAAGTTGTTCCATTGTTTAAGAAGGGCGACAGGGATAATCCAGGAAATTAAAGACTGGTGAGCCTTACATTAATGGATATGAAATTATTGCAGAAGTGTCTATGGGATAGGATTTACTTGCATTTTGAAAAGAATGAATTTATGAGGGATAGTCAGCACAGCTTCGTGCAGGGGAGGTCTTGTCTCACAAATTTGATTGAGTTTTTGAGGAAGTGACAAAAGATGATTGAGGGTAGGGCTGGATAATACTCAAGCATTTGACATCATGGTAGATTGGTCCAATAAATTAAGTCACATGTGGTGTATACAAAATTAGCCCAGTCATATAAGATAGTGGGTAGTTGTGGAGGGTTGTTTTTCTAACTGTGGCCAGTGGTGTTCTGCAAGGATCAGCACTGGGACCACTATTGTTTGTAAATTATGTAAATTGTATGAATGAAAATGTAGGTGATTTGATTAGTAAGTTTGTGGGTGACATGAAAATTAGTGGAGCAAAGAACAAAGAACAAAGAAAATTACAGCACAAGAACAGGCCATTCAGCCCTCCAAGCTTGCGCCAATCCAGATCCTCTATCTAAACCTGTTGCCTATTTTCCAAGGATCTGTATCCCTCTGCTCCCTGCCCATTCATGTATCTGTCTAGGTACATCTTAAATGACACTATCGTGCCCGCCTCTACCACCTCCGCTGGTAACCCATTCCAGGCACCCACCACCCTCTGTGTAAAGAACTTTCCACGCATATCTCCCTTAAACTTTTCCCCTCTCACCTTGAAATCATGACCACTAGTAAGTGAGTCCCCCACTCTGGGAAAAAGCTTCTTGCTATCCACCCTGTCTATACCTCTCATGATTTTGTAGACCTCAATCAGGTCCCCCCTCAACCTTCGTTTTCCTAATGTAAATAATCCTAATCTACTCAACCTCTCTTCATAGCTAGTGCCCTCCAAACCAGGCAACATCCTGGTGAACCTCCTCTGCACCCTCTCCAAAGCATCCATATATTTTGGTAATGTGGCGACCAGAACTGTACGCAGTATTCCAAATGTGGTCGAATCAAAGTCCTATACAACTGTAACATGACCTGCCAACTCTTGTACTCGATACCCCGTCCGATGAATGAAAGCATGCTGTATGCCTTCTTGACCATGAGTTGTGGATAGTGTGAAAGGTTGTCAAAGGATATAGCAGGCTATAGATCAGTTAGAAATTTGGGTGGAGAAATGTGTGACGGAGTTTAATCTAGACAATTGTGAGGCCATGTACTTGGGGAGGTCAAATGTAAGAGGGAAGTAAACAGTCAATGGCAGGACCCTTAGGAGCATTGATATACAGAGATATCTCGGGTGCCAGTCCATAGTTCCCCAAAAATGACAACGCAAGTGAATAAGGTGGCAACAAAGGCATACAACATGTCTGCCTTCATCATTCGGGATATTAAGTACAAAAGCTGGCAAGTCATGTTGCGGATGTATAAAACTTCAGTTAGATCACATTTGGAGTATTGTGTGCATTTCAGATCGTCAAACTGTCAGAAGGACGTGGAAGTTTCAGAGAGGGTGCTAAATAAGTTTACCAGTATGTTGCCTGGACTGGAATGTAGTTACAAAGTTAGTTACAAAGAGAGCTATAGTCTGACATACCATGCCAAATAACTCATCTCCTGACTCCTCAAAGTCAGTCAATCATCTATAAGGCACAAGTGAGGAGCATGACGTAATACTCCCCAGTTGCCTGGATGGGTGCAGTTCCAACAACACTCACAGAGCTTGACATCATCCAGGACAAAGCAGCCTGTTTGATTGGCACAATATCCATAAGCATTCATTCCCTCTACTACCGAAGCTCAGTAGCTGCAGTGTGTACTATCTACAAGATATGCTGCGGAAATTCTCCAAAGATTCATCAACAGTACCTTCTAAACCCATGACCACTTCGATCTAGAAGGACAGGGGAAGCAGATATGTTGGAAAAGCACCACCTGCAGGATCCCCTCCAAGCTACTCACCATCCTGACTTGGAAATACATCACCATTTCTTTACTATTACTGGGTCTAAATCCTGGATTTCCCTACCAAAGGGTATTGTGGGTCAATCTACAGCACATGGACTGCAGTAGGTCAAAAGAAGGCAGCTCACTACCACCTTCTCAAGGACAATCAATGAGGGGCAATAAATGTTGGCCAGCCAACAAGACCCATGTCCCATGAGTGAATAGTAAAAAAGATATACAATGCAAGTTTTCTATACACAGAGGCTAGTAGATGCCTGGAATGCGCTGCCGGGGTAGGTAGTAAAGCAGATACGATAGCAACATTTTAGAGGTATTTGGACAGACACATGAATAGGCAGTGAGTAAAGCGATATGGACAATGTGCAGGTAGATGGGATTTGTTTCGAGTGGAAACATGGTTGGCACAGACATGGTGGGCTGAAGCACCTGTTCCTGTGCTGTATTGTTCTATGTTGACAGGTTCAATACTTCTTGAGAATTCTTGACAGGTCTTTATAGTTCATGTCAGGTTTGAATCTTCTTTACAGGTCAAGAAGAGTTTTCTTCAGGTTTGACTACTCTTTCTACATTTAGTAATTCTAAAGAATTTTGACCCCAACTCCCAAAGTGTATATGACACCCACATCCTCCCAAAGAGCAACTGACCTCCACCCACACCTGTAAAAGGGTATATGATGCACCATCACGGTATCCAGATATCATATTCAATGCATTACCTTTGATCTCCAAAGAGGTCCCTGGAAATTCAGAAGAAATGTATTGAGAACAGATCTTTTTTGAGCTGGTTCATCCCACACACTCCTGCTTTCCTGCTGTTTCATTTTCTATCTTGTGTTCGAAATATTTTCTATAAAATGCAAGAAATATATTTTCGTAACAACATTTTGGATTCACACACCACATTTTCCACCATGGATCATGGGACAATCGCATCACCGCAATGTGATTGGACGAGTAGTCAAGGCACTTGCTGGAAAAGCAAGAGTTCAAATCTCACCATGGTAACAGGAAGAAGATAAAATCAATTAATTAATCCAGCTAGCTTAAAACACATCTTGTTAACTAATTCTCTTGAAGAAATGAAATCTTCCCCCACCGTTAGCTGGTCTGGGCTAGATGTAACTTCAGATCCACAGCAATGTGATTGCATCTTAACTGCTCTCTGAAATGACCTAGCAAGTCCTTCAGTTGTACTGAGCCACTACAGAATTGCTATAGGTGTACTTCCAACAGGTAAAGTGTGGTGACAATAAATGAGAATTAGAATTAGAATTAGCTTTTCGTGTCACAAGTACTCACTTGCATGAGTACAGTGAAAAGTTTACAAGTTGCCACTTATAGCACCATCTTAGGTACAAATGTACCTAGACACAGAATCTTAGTACAAAGCTGAAAAAGAAAGAAAGAAAGCCCCATCACCATGTTCTCAAGGGCAAGAATAAGTTGTACAAAAAAACACGCAACTTATCCAAAAAAAGCAGGCATCAAGAACTGATGCATGGTAATGCAAAACTTAAAAAGGCCCACAGGTTAATAAAAAGGAATCATAAAAAGTTAGCATCTAGACTAATTTTATTCATATTTTGTTGTCTTCGCTGTTGACTTCCCTGAGCCTTAATTTTTATGATACCTGCTTAATATGGGATTTTAATAACAAAAAATTTCAGCATGTAAATTATACATGTATATATTTTTACACGTCTGTTTAGCCACACACATTCCTTTCATCTATACAAATTTGCTCAATTAATCAATGCAGTTGAAAAGAACATTGTTAATCATTGATTAGCCCTGATTGATTTTCTGAGAATTCTTTATTTTTTACCCCATATTATATTGATATTAATGCAAGATCAAATATTTAATTTAGGTATACTCTGTTATCCTAAAATATTTTGACCCATGATATCAAAAAGCCTACAATCTCCCTGATACTTACTATATATTCTTATGGATTGCTTCTTCTACCAGTTGTTCTGAATTATTTAGTGGCATTCCCACTGCTCTATGTCATATAATCTATTGAAATGCATCGATTCTATGGGTGTGAATGATAACCTCATTGCCCAAAGGAACTCTTATTTCACATAGTGATAATAGAAAACAATAATTCTGTATGATATGCCTCATCTATGGTGTTAAATGGTGCACTGTGTGCTGATTCACTGTCTCTTGTGCACGAACAGATCGATCTAGAATTTCCTGTGGCTCTCCTCTTCCATTCCTCCCAGCAAATGCACTGTGTTGTTTCCATGACTAACTATGGACCTTACAGTATGTGAGATTCCAGACTCTTTACAGATTGAGTCATACAGCGAGGAAACAAACCCTTCAGTCCAACCAGTCCACACTGACCATGTTCTCAATATAAACTAGACCCACTTAAATGCATTTGATCCACATCCCTCCAACCCTTTCCTGTTCATAAACTTATCCAAATATCTCTTAAATGTTGTAACTGTACCTGCATCCACCATTTCCTCTGGCAGTTCATTCCACACACGATCCACTGTCTGTGTAAAAAAGTTATCTCTCATGTCCTTTTTAAATTTTTCTCCTCTCACCTTAAAAATACGCCCTGGGTTTTGAAACATCAAGATGATGCTTTCTGACTTTAAAGCCCGACTTTTTTCTATCCGAAAGAACTACTCTTCCAATAACTGAGTGTAATGTTAGAAAGGCTGATCACCTCTGCTTTGTTGTGAACAAGTGGCTGTGAGTCATTTTGACAGCAAGAATGGTTTGCTATACCTGTGGGTGGACAGCAACATTAGTCATTCTTTCCATTCTTCATCGCTACCAGATGTTACTGCCAAAACTTAGTGTCTCTGCATGTCTACGTAAGTAAGCATGCTGCAAAGATTGCCTGAATTATAGTAGCTTGTAGGGTCCAACAGCCTGTTGATTATCTTTATCTAAAGTCCTGTTGAGAATGACTGCTTCAACAAGGCACTGATAATGAATGTCAATGCATTGTCAACTTCATTCTGATTGCTGTCAGAACAGATTTTTCCAATCATAATCTACTTTAAAATGACCCTTTAAGCTGTCAGCAATATTTTTCGCCGTGATTCACAGTCTGGCCTGTCCCAGGTATTTCCATCAAAGGAAATCAGGCAGCAATCCACTCAATGCAGGAGTGGTGCTGAAAGAC
Organism: Ginglymostoma cirratum; assembly: GCA_024137785.1. NCBI lineage: Eukaryota > Metazoa > Chordata > Chondrichthyes > Orectolobiformes > Ginglymostomatidae > Ginglymostoma > Ginglymostoma cirratum. The sequence goes on along the minus strand of JAHRHZ010000033.1, from coordinate 23,343,201 downwards.
AAAACTATTCCCTTTTTTATGATATTTGATGCTTTATCTCAGGGCTTAAAGATCACAAAGACACTTCAATAGTAACTAAAGAAGAGTTAATGGGAGGTTATTGTGTTGCCAAATGCTTAAATAAAGGACTTGTGTTCCAGGAGGTTTGAGGGGTATAGTGTGCCAATGGATAGTGCATCATGGAAAAGGATGAGTGTTTTGGAGGATAGATTTTAACCCTCTACATTTTGCTGGGTAACCATTAAGCTTAAGTGATTCAGAACAATACTTTCCTGGACTTCTATAGACTTCTTCAGAGGGTTCCAGAAAGAATGGAATTTCCCATCAGAAAATTCAATATCCAGGTAATTTTCGCATAGTCAGCTAGGTTGGGGATCCCGCAAACTGTCCCTAGCCTGCACTGCTCCAACAATTCTCTGGCCATCAAAGCATCTAGGCCAAGAAATGAATTAGAAGGGAATTAATAATGTTGGATGATCTGAAAAGACTCTTCATCACATTCAAAAACACAAGAATTCAAGAGATAGGAATAGGGGCAAATCATACGGCCCAATGAGCCTGCTCCAACACTTCTGGTCTTGATCTTAAATTCCTCACCCATCAAAATCCCTCAATTCTGTGAAAGATTAAAATCCTGCCTCTCTCAGTCTTAAACATATTCAATGATGGAACATCCACACCATTAACATAGAGTCACAGAATCATACAGCATGGAAACAGACCCTTCGGCCCAACCAGTCCATGCTGACCATAAATCCAAACTAAACTAGCCTAACCTGCCTATACCAGGCACATATCCCTCCAAACCTTTCCTATCCACTTATCCTAATGTCTTCTAAATGTTGTTACTGCACCCACATCCACCACTTCCTCGTGAAGTTCATTCCTCACAATGAACCACCTTCTGCGTAAAAGAATTGGCCCTCTTGCCCTTTTTAACTCTCACCCTAAAAATATGTCCGTAATCTTGAAATCCCCCACCCGAGGGAAAAGACTCCTCCATTAACCTTATCTATACCCTTCATGATGCCAAGAGAATGGGCCAGAGTGGGGTCGATTTCTCCCTTGAAGAGAGTTTCACTTCATCCAGTCAGTTCTACAACAAAAACAAAAGTCTCAATTGGAATTTTACAGCACCTTTAATACGGGAAAATATCCCAAGGCACTGTGTTATCAACAAAGCATGCCACCAAGCTACAGAGGCCAGTTTTAGCTTAAATTACCCAAACATCTTGCTAAGAAGTAGCTTTCTTAAAGGAAGGTAGAGATGTAGTGAGCATAACGTTTAGGGAGAGCATCCCAGGGTTCAGGAATTGAAAGCATGACTGATAATGTTGGGGCAATAAATTCGGGATACTCAAAAGGCCAAAACTGATGGAATTCTTGGGAGGACTATAGGGCAGGAGGAGAGTGATGAAGATGGGGAGGAGCGATATTATGCAGAGATTGGAAAACAAAGTTGAGAATTTTAAAACTGCAACATTATTGGAACAGCCAATGTTGGTCTGCAAACACAGCTGAGTTAGTTGAATAGGACTTGGTGCAATCCAAATACTTTAAAAAACACAATTCAAATACTTTAGAAAACATAGCTAGCTGCATTATTTGACCAATCAGAATCAGAAAGAACTGGGACACTATTTAAAAATAGTTTCACTTTATAAGATATACAAGTGGCATCACAAACCAATTTCTGACTTCAAAACTGTACCAGTAAATATAATAACTCCGTCTAATGGCAATAAACCTCAGACCTGCTTGGTTTAATTGGCAAAAACAGGTGAGAAATGGCTCATCCTGTAGCCTTGACATTTATTCAATGCACAGGGGCTGTTTATTGCCTCTTAAACTTGACAGCATAACATATTTTATTTAATAGTCCTCTCTCTGTATGCAATAAAATAAATTATCCCTTTACCAATCTTGGAGAATGTAATTGTTTGCTAAACATTTAAGGGTACATTTTCTTGTAGACATCCTCAGTGCTGGAGGCAAAGAGTGAATAGTAAAGAATTCAGAAATTATGTATGAATTACTTTTACCCAATTCCTTTCCCAATTACAAAAGAGAAATTTGAATTTATACAGTGGCATTCACAACTTCTATATGTTTCAAAGCACTTTACAATCAATGAAGTATCTTTTGAAGTGTAGTCACAGATGTAACATGGGAAATGCAGGGTCCAATTTGCACAGGACAATAATAACGAAATAAATGACCAGATCATCCGACTCAAGAATAAATGTTCAGCCGCGCACCAGGAAAACTACCTACGCTACTTTAAATACTACTATTTGGTATTTGGCATTCACCCAAGGAGGCAGACTTTGGTTTTACACCTCATCTCCAAGACAGTATTTCCAGAAATGCAGCACTCCCTCCATACTGAACAAATGTTTACTGTGATTATGTGTTTGAGTCTTTAGAATGGTACAAGAACATACAAATATCTGACTCAGAGATATCACCTCTGTACATCAACTCTGTGCCATAGCAGGCCATCCTCCTCAGTTGCATCGTACATTACAATAGAATCATTCTTTTTATTAGACTTCTGCAATTCTGATCTATTTAAGGTAGATTTGCATAACCTGTTTCCCCAGCTGGAGTGTGCAAAGTGGATATTTCACACACAAAGGAACAGTTAAAAAGGCATAGGTTACCTTTCTGAATTTAAAAAAAAATGATTTTTTTTTATTTTGGTGGAATTATTTGGCCTTTATTTCAATCTTTCAAAGAGAATTGAGTATAAAAGTACGAAAAGCTTGCTAAAATTATGCAAGGCACCAGTCAGATCTGAAACACTGTGCAGTTTTGGTCCCCTTATCCAAGGAAAGATATACTGGCATTGGAGGCAGGTCATAGAAATATTTTTATGAGGAGAGGTTGAGTGAGTTGAGTCTATTTTCATTGGCGATTTGAAGAATGAGAGAAGACCTTGTTGAAATATAGACTTTTACGGAGCTTTACGGGGTAAATGCAGTGAAGTTGTGTCGTCTTGTGAGATAGTCTAGGAATATAGGAACAGGAGTTGGTGAATCAGCTCCTCAAAGCTTTTCCACCATCCAATCAGATCATTGTTAATCTGTGGTCTACCTCCATATACCTGCATTTGGCCCATATCCATAAATACCTCCGCTTAATAAAACATTATATATCTCAGACTTAACATTAACAACTGATCTTGCAACCACTGCCATTTGTGGAAGACAGTTCAAAACCTCCACCATTATTTTTGTGTAAAAATGCTTCATAATATCTCTTCTGCACAGTTTTGCCATAATTTTTAGACTGCGCCCCTAGTTCTAAAATCTCCAACTAGTGGAAATAATTTATCTTTATCTACGCTGTCCTTTTTGCTATTATTTTGAAGATTTCAATCAGTTCACGCCTTAGCCTTCTAAATTATAGACAAAATATGCCTAAGGACAGAGGGCTAGGACAAGAGGGCATAATCTCAGAGTAAAGTGTCACCCATTTACATCAAAAATGAGGAGGAATTTCTTTTCCCAGAGGGTGATGGATCTGTGGAATTCCTGAGTGCAGAGAGCTTGTTTGTTAAATATATGAAAGACCTAAACAAGCAGTGTAGGCAGATTCTGAAAGAATAATGAATCAAGGGTTATGGGGAAAAGGCAGAAAGGGGGATTATCAGATCAGCGAAGATCTCATTGAACGGTGGAGCAAACACAATACTTCTGTTGCTATATCGTCTGGTCTTATGACATCAGAAAGGTCAGGAGAATTTATTTTGAAATGTGTGCTTTGAGGGCAATCTGCAGTAACTGTGTCTGGAACAGCTGCAGCTTGGCTTACGCATTATGTTTCTTTCATAGACTATTGACTGCCTGGTTGTCCCTTCATAGATGTTATATAAACAAAGAAGGTGGGAGCTGAAGTAGGCCATTTGACTCCTCAAGTCTGCTCCGACCATTCAACATGGTCATGGCTGATCATCAATACACTAACCCTGCCTTCTCCCCATCACCTTGATCCCTTGAGTCACAAGAGCTATAACTACCTCTTTCATGAAAACAAATAATATTTTGGCCTCAACCACTTTCTGAGTTCATGAATTCCACAGGCTCACCTTTCTCTAAGTGAAGACAATTTTGCTTCATCTCAGTGTTAAAAGATTTACCCCTTATTCTTAAGCTTTGATGGCTAGTTCTGGCCTCCCACACCATCAGAAACATCCTCCAGTCTCGCCCTGTGAGAATTTTACAGATTTCTATGAGTTCCCTTTCATTCTTCTAAGCTCCAGTGAGTATAATCCTTGCAAACTCAATCATTCTTCATACATCAATCCTGCTATCGCACTTTGACGAACCTTTTCTGCACTCCCTTGATAGCAAGAGCATCCTTCCTGAGATAAGGGGACTGAAACTGCACACAATATTTCAGGCATGGCCTCTAAATTGCCCTGTATAATTGCAGCAAGACATCCTGGGTACACTCTTGATGCTCTCAAGCATTGGATACCTTCATTTACAGTCTTAGAGGCTATACTGTCTTCCTTGGCCACTATTTTCCTGAGTCTCTTGCATCCATAAATTGTTCTTAACTTACAGTAAGACTCTCACATGCTCTATACTAATGTAAAGTTTGTTTACACTATGATATACATTCTGATGAATACAGGTCTCTTAAAGAATGTGTCTCTTCCACCCCCTGTCAAGTCTTGATCACTATTCCTCTGTGCTCTGCTGATGTCAGCTTAACATCATCATTTACATCATCATCATTACATATTCATGCTCCATTTTAATGCAACACCAACAGCTAAATATTGATCTGGATATTCCAATGATAGTCAGGATTCCCATGGATGACAACGATAGTTTTAAAAACTATGCTCCTACCTTCTGTCAATGTTTTCATCCAACCCATTCCAAGTCTGGCCTGTCCTGGATGTATCCAGTGTAGGAAACCAGAAATAAATCAGCTCAGTGCAGGAATGCTGTTACCGTATTCTAAGACCTGATGCTTCTTGTTGCATTTCAGCAGTTAAAGAGTTAAAGATCCCAAAGCCACTTTGACAGAGACTGAGGAAAGGAAAAAGATAGTGTGTCAGATGGCAAAGTTGTCAGGGTGCCAGGTACTAGGTGGGTAAGTATCAGGGTACCACGTACATTTCTTAAAATTTGTTCATGTGATGTGAGTGTCACTGGTTGGTCAGTTTTTATTGCCCATCCCTATTGATCTAGAAGGACAGTTAAGAGTCACTTTTGCGTAACCAGGGGCCACATGTAGCCAGACTGGGCAAGGATAGCAGATCTCATTCCCTAAAGGACATCAGTGAACCAGAAAGGTTTTTATGATAATTGACAGTAGTTACATGGTTCAGTATTCCAGTTCTTTTTCAAAAACATTGAATTCAAATGTCACCATCTGCCATGAAGGAATTTGAACTCATGAACTCAGAAAATGGTCTGAGATTCTTGATTGCTATTCCAGTGACGTTATCAGAACACCACTGCCTCCCCTGTATGATGGAGTGCTAGTGATTGTTTTACACATAGGAATGGATGAGGTTCAGATGGGACAGGTCTCAGGAGGTCATTAATGGTTGGCCGAGGGAACAGGTTTCAGGCTGGAGGCTGGGAGTGTCAGGTCCAGGTTGGAATAGATTAGTGATGGGCGAAGGGGCAGTGCTGGATGTTAGTTCTGGGCACGTCAAACTCTGGGGTTATTGGGACTGGAAAGGGTGAGGGTTGTAGGTTGGCAGTGTCAGATCCAGGGAGTTCTGGCTGGAGATGGGGGTTTGGAAAGGTTTGGTAGGGAAGGGTTGGGTCATGTTAGAGAAATGTACTATTGTGTTTGATCGATTTGCAAGCTGAGCATTGGTTATTGGAAGTCTGAGGGGTGTTGGGGTTGGGACGGGTTCAGTTTTGGATATCAGTGGTGATTCTGGGTGTCAGTTAAATAGTTATCTAGGAGTTAGATGAGATTTTTACCTCTTTTACATTTCCTGGGTAACTATTTTCTTAAGTAATATGGAACACTCTGACTGTAATGAATATTATCGGGGTTCCAGACACAGGGGATAACCCATCAGAAAATTTAATTTTCCAAGCAACACCCATGAAGTCATCTGCACAGGGGATTCCACATGGTCTGAAGCGAACTTCCAGTGTACGTTGCTCCAATACCTTTCTGGCCATCAGAATATTTGGACCATTGTTTGCAAATACACCAGAATACTCAAAGAAGCATTTGGAACAGTTCAAAAGAACACAAACAACTTTTAATGAAGAGGGATACTGTTACAAAATATGTTTTCATTGCATCTCATGGAGTAAGCAGGCAACAAGAGCTGCAGAATCTGCAAATATGAACAAAAGGCAGAAAATTCTGGCAATATTTAGCAACTTACTCACAGATGCTGCCAAATTCCCTTTAAATCAAATCTTACCTGAACCGGAACTGCTTTTTCTATTCTGTCTCTCTATCTTTTCTCCGGTCCGTCTATAGACTTTCATTGGATTCGCCCATGCTGATGGCCAAAGTACTGTACTGATTTGCCATTGCCTTGTTAGAATGGCTGACTAAGAAACACTCACATTTTTACCACTCACCAGCAGGCATATTGGAAGGACTTACAGGATGACAATCAAGTTGCTTGGTCATGTTACAAATACACCCGCTGCGGCCGACAAGTCCTGGCCCAGTAGGACTTGAACACAAAGCTTCTGGTCCAGAGTTAGAACAGCTTTCCCTCTACCGCAAGGTCTTCTCATTTACCAATCCTACATTGGTCAACTCATGAATTATCTCTGTGTCATGTATGTACAGAATTACAGGGTTCGGGAGGGAGCTTGGGGTAAATCTGATGTCTCATAGTGGACTGCCTACAAAATCTTCTAACTCTTGAGGAAGTTTCCTTACCCTGCATAATTGAGGGATGTCAAGAAAATAAGGAAAGCTAGGAAACTATGAAAGAGAGAACTGTTCTTACATAAAAGGAATGAACAAGAAAAGAATTGTTTATTTCTTTTACTGACCACTTGTTTTATTCTTCTCTGAGGTAATTGCACTCTTCCATAAACTGAGGCATAAATTTGGTGTACACTTCCTGATCCCGGCTGACCGATTTGTGTGACAAATGGCTTCCTATTGCTCATAAGGATTATTTGCTGTCTGAAGGCCGGTAATTCGTCCTCGGGGGTTGAGTACAGTTTAAATTTATTGCCACTATAATTCAGTGTGCAGAAAACCTGGGCAGAAAAAAAAGTGAATTTCATCAATGAGCTAAAGCATTCAATGTCAGCAGCTGCTGTCAATTTGAGAGGGTATTATTGCATTCTCACCTTATGGTGAATATGGTGGAACAATAGAATATTAAAGCTGTTTAAGGTGGCATGGCAGGACAAGCAAAACGCAAAGGCTTCTTTGAAGTACCTGGCCATGGAATTGAGTATCAGTATAATCTGTCAGTCAAGCCTACCTCAACCTGCATTTGTCAGTTCTTGGTCAAGCCACTGGATGGAACTCCTTTATGAGTTTCATTTAAATTCAGAATATGCGCATTGCAGGCAAAGCCAGCCTGGAGATATTCATGAGACATTGCACTGAAGTTCCTCACAGTGATTTATAAGGACTTTTAGGCTTTTAGCCTTTTGGAAAAGTGGTAATGGGTATCAAAGAAATGGCAGAGGAACCGAATAGGTATTTTGCATCAGTCTTCACAGTGGAAGACACCAGCAGCATAACAGAACTTCAAGAGAGTCAGGGAGCAGAGGTGAATGTAGTGGCCATCACTGAGGTGAAGGTGCTGGGGAAGTTTAAAGGTGTGAACATGCATAAATCAGCTTGACCAGATGGTCTACATCCTTGAGTTCTGAAGGAGATATCTGAGGAGATTATGGAGACATTGGTGGTGATCTTTCAGGAATCACTGCAGTCAGGGAGGGTCCCAGAAGACTGGAAAATACTGTGGTTGGTTCACTCACCGAGTTGGTTCATTAGTTCGCAGATGTTTCATTACCTTGCTCACCAACTCAGCGAGCAAACCAACCACAGCATCCACAACCCGAGCTACAAATCTACTCAAGAACATTAGACTGGAAAATAGCTTTTGTAACATTCTTGTTTAAGAAGGGAAGGAGGCAGAAGATGGGAAATTATAGGAAATTGGAGTTAGCTTGACATCAATCATTGGTAAGATTTTAGAGACCATTATTAAGGATGAGATTATAGATCACTTATAAATGATTGGTAAAATAACACTGAGTCAGCACAGCTGGGTGAAGGGGAGCTCATGCCTGACAAATTGGTTAGAATTCTTGGAGGAGATAATGAGCACGTTAGACAAAGGAGAGCCAGCGGATGTGATCTATTTATATTTCAGGAACATAGGCACTTTAGCCCTTTGAGCCCATTCTGCCATTTAACATGATCATAGCTGATCTTATCCTGGTCTCAACTCCACTCTCCTGCCTGCTGCCCATAGCCCTTTATCCTGCTTCTCATCAGAAAAATATCTATTTCTGTCTTGAATCTGTTGATCGGCCTTTGACAAGATGCCACACAGGAAGCTAAATAAGCCCATGAAACCAGGGGCAAGGAGGATTGGCTGACTGGCAGAAAGCAGAAAGTGGGGATAAATTTATTTTTCAGGATAACAGCTGGTGACGAGTGGAGTTCCGTAGGGGTCAGCGTGAGCACCACAACTATTCAGCTATCCATGAATGATCTGAACTAAGGAACTGAAGGCATTATTGCTAAATTTACAGATGACACACATAGATAGTTGGCACGGAAGGTAGTCTTAAGAAAGCGGGGGGAGGGCTGCAGAAGGGCTTGAGCATGCTAAAAGAGTGGGCAAAGAAGTGGCAGATGGAACACAATGTGGGAAAACGTGAGGTTATGCACTTTGGTACGAAGAATAGAGACATAGATTATTTTCTAAATGGGACAGCCTTCACAAATATGAAGTAGAAAGGGAATAGGGAATCCGAGTTCAGGATTTTCTGAAGATTAATATGCAGGCTCAGTTGACAGGAAATCAAACATAATGTTCGCATTCACTTCAAGTAAGCTAGAATACAGGAACAGAGATATACTTCTGTGGCTGAATAAGGTTCTGATCTGACCACATTTGGAATATTGGGAGCAGTTTGGGGCCCAGTAATGAAGGAAGGATTTGCTAGCCTTGGACAGAATGTAAAGGAGGTTTACAAGAATGATTCCAGGGATGAAGGGCTTATCAAATGAGAAGCAGTTGAGGACTCTGGGTCTGTATTCAATGGAATTTAGATGGATGAAAGGGCTTACATTGAAACTTACAGAATACTGAGAGACCTGGATAGAGTGGATATGGAGAAACAAAATCAAAAATTACTAGAAAAAACTCAGCAAGCCTGGCAGCATCTGTGGAGAGAAAGCAAAGTTAACATTTCGGGTCCAGTGACCCCCTGCTTCAGAATACAATTCTGATTTTGTTTCTGATTTTAAGTATCCACAGTTCTTTGGTTTTTTTGGACATGGACAATATGTTTCCATGAATAGGAGACTAAGAACCAGGGGGCACAGACTCAGGGTGAAGGGATAATCCTCTGGAACTGAGATGAGGGGGAATTGCTTACACTAGATGGTGGTTAATCTGTGGAACTCACTGCCACAGGAGGCTGTGGAGGCCAACTCATTGACTGTATTTAAGGAAGAGATAGATAGGTTCTTTATTAGTGAAGGGATCAACAATTACAGGGAGAAGGCAGGAGAATACGGTTGAGAAACATATCAGCCTTGATCAAATGGTGGAGCAGACTTGATGGTCAGAATGGCTTAATTTTGCTCCAGTATCTCATGGTCTAATGATGATAAAAGGACCTAATGATGATAAAAGAATAACAACGTCAAAACTGTGTGAGACTTGGAGGTGAATGTGGAGATGATGTTCCTAAGCACCTAATGAAATTATTCTTTCAGATGGTGGTAGTTGCAGTTTTTAGAACATACTGTCAAAGACCCAGTAGGTTTCTGGATTCTGTCCTGTAGAAAGTACAGTCTGTAGTGGCAGTATAATGTTGCCTGAGAGTGGATGTATAGCCTAGTGCATGAGGTCCTGATGAACTAAGCAGTTTTGCTCTGGATGCTGTTGAGTTTCTTGAATGTTGTTAATGCTGCTCCTGCCCAAGAAAATTGAGAGTGTTCCATCACATTTCTGATTGTTGATGGAGGGGATCTGGGAAAACAGGGTGCAAACCACTTGTTACAGAATACCCAGTCTCTGACCTGCACTGCTAGGTATGACATTTATGTGGCTTGTCCAGTTTAGTTTCTGATAACTGGCAACTCATACCAGCTGGTAATTGTAATGTTTGTAGTGGGGTCAGCCAGGTGGACTTCATAGAGTATGAGTTCGCTGATTGAGGCTGTTAACCTGGTTCAATCAGGCAGCCCTGTCTGACAGATATAAACAGGAGCGTCGGAGGTTCTGTTCACTCTAGGAGTCAGCTCTGAGCTATCTCAGTCAGTGTCATGTACTATGCATGTGTAAATAAAGGTTGACTTGGTGACCGAATACCAGCCTCTGTGAAGTTATTTCAGTGAAAACAGCCCCTGAAGAGATCTGCTCACAATGGTCATCTTTGAGTTAGGATAAGCATTTCTGGCATCATTCAGCTGTTTGGGAAGGTTGACTAGCACAATCCTGACATTGAAGACTGTGACCAGTATGTAGAAACGTAGACCAGTTTGCAGATGACACGAAGATTGGAGGAGTAGCAGAAAGCATAGGGGATTGTCAAAGAATACAGGAGAATATAGATAGACTGGAGAGTTGGGCGGAGAAGTGGCAGATGGAGTTCAATTCGGGCAAGTGTGAGGTGATGCATTTTGGAAGGTCTAATTCTAGAGCGAACTATACTGTAAACGGAAGAGCCTTGGGAAAAGTTGACGAGCAGAGAGATCTGGCAGTTCAGGTCCATTCCACCCTGAAGGTGGCTGCACAGGTGGATAGAGTGGTCAAGAAGGCATATGGTATGCTTGCCTTCATCGGACGGGGTACTGAGTATAAGAGCTGGCAGGTCATGTTAAAATTGTACAACACTTTGGTTCGGCCGCAATTAGAATACTGTGTACAGTTCTGGTCGCCACATTACCAAAAGGATGTAGAGGCTTTGGAGAGGGTACAGAGAAGGTTTACGAGGATGTTGCCTGGTATGGAAGGTGCTAGCTATGAAGAGAGGTTGAGTAGGTTAGGATTGTTTTCATTAGAAAAAAGGAGATTGAGGGGGGACCTGATTGAGGTCTTCAAAATCATGAAGGGTATACACAGGGTTGATAGAGATAAGCTTTTTCCCAGGGTGAGGGATTCAATAACGAGGGGTCACGCGTTCAAGGTGAGAGGAGAAAAGTTTAAGGGGGATACACGCGGAAAGTACTTTACACAGAGGGTGGTAGGTGCCTGGAATGCGTTGCCAGCAGAGGTAGTAGAGGCAGGCACGGTAGATTCATTTAAGGTGCGTCTGGACAGATGCAGGAGTAGGTGGGGAGCAGAGAGATACAGATCCTTAGGAATTGGGCAATAGGTTTAGACAGTGGATTTGGATTGGCACAGGCTTGGAGGGCCGAAGGGCCTGTTCCCGGGCTGTAAGTTTTCTTTGTTCTCTTTGTTCTTGTTCTAGAAAGAGTGTGCTTTATTTTGGCAAATGTCATTGGGCAGATGAAAAATCACAAGTAATTCTCCTGATAGCTTGCGAACCCACGGCTTTTTTGGTTATTAGAAGCCTAACTTTCCCTGAAGCATCAGATGCTAAAACCTTTCAAGAGTTGATGGGTTTAGTTAACCAATCTTATGATCCCAAGCCTCCTCTAATTCTGAGACACTATCGGTTTTACTCAGCAATTCAAGAACCAGGGGATTCCATATGGGGATTTTTGACTAGGTTAAGATGACTGAAGAGGCATTTGATTTAAAGAGATGTTGAGAGATCTTTTGGTATGTGGGATTAATGATGTGACTATGCAAAAGCATCTACTAGCTGAAGCCCATCTGGACTTCAAACAAACGCTACAACGGAGTTTGTCATTAGAAAATGCAGCAAGTGGAGCAGATGTGTTACAGGGTATTCCGATGGACGTGGACAACCTCGACAGGCTGACTGAGCTTGTGGAGCAGCACTTGACTGAAGGCAATTGCATCGCCTCACTCAGGGCATATCCTGAACAGATGGTCTCTAGGTCAGCCCACAGCATTCCCCAAAAAGAAGCCAAGCCTCGGCCAAATGGTTAAAATTTTCTTGAGGATCTGGGCCAGCAGGCCATTGTATTTGCCACTGGACTCAAGACAACAAAAGAAACCCTCTAGGTCTGAATTGAGTATGAGAACTTGTAAACCAGTATCCAGGAGAGTACACACCCTTGAAAGTCCACCTACAATTGGTTTGGAACAGTTTAATTGCTTAGCAACATCTGGTTAAATGTTCACCTGTTGTAATGGAGGTTGATACCAGTGTGACTGTATCAGCGATTGTGGAACCAGTATTTAACAAAATTCACTCTGGTCTCCAATCCTTAAATTTATGCAAGACCTTGGCCAGACTGAGAAACTATACTAGGGAGCCTTTATAGATTAAGGGTACAACTTCGGTTCTGGTCTCTTATGAGAATCAGCTGGTTCAGTTACAGCTGATAAATTGTAAAGGGCTTGGTCCCAAGCTTGATGAGGTGAAATTGGTTAAGAAAGATTCAACTTGATTGGCTCAATATTTTTCACTTCAAAAATGGCTGCCTGAGTGAACTTTTAATTAAATTCAGGAAGTTCTAGGGACTATAAAAGAGGCCAAGCCCAGCCTACATGTTGACCAGGAAGAAATTCCAAGATTCTGCAAGGCCTACCCAGTGCCATTTGCCTTACACGCGAAAGTAGAGACAGAAATCAGAAGGCTGGAAAGCGAAGGATTCATCAAACCAGTGCAGTTTGCAGAATAGGCAGCACCGGTCATATCAATTGTGAAACATATCCGGTTGGTTAACCTTTGTAGGGATTTCAAGCAAATGGTAAAACATTTTTCGCAGCTGGATAAATATCCGATCCCTCATATAGAGGATTTATATAAAAAACTGGGGGTGTCCTTCACGAAGCTGGACATGAGCCGTGCATAATTGCATTTGCACTTGGATGAGTATTCCCAGAAGTACACTACAATTATTACCCATAAATGTTTGTACCAATATATGAGATTGCCATTTTGGAGTATCATCAGCCTGCGCCATTTTCCAGCAGATGATTGAGAACATTTTACAAGATCTACCCCAGGTCGCCATTTATCTGGATGATAATAACTGAGAAGACCAATAAAGAGCATTTAGAGAGCATAGTGCATAATCGTTTCTCCAAGGTGGAGGGAAAAATGGGTCTGCCAGGCAGCCCAAGTGACCTACTTGGACTACAGAGTCGACAAGACTAGTTTACACCTGTTGGAAGATAAAACGAGGGCAATCAAAATGTATCCCGGCTCCCACACCTGTACCAGAGCTTAGGTCGTTCCTTGGGTTGATGAATTATTATGGAAAATTCATATGTAACCTGGCCTTCATCCTGGCACCCTTACATTTAAGATTGAAAAAGGGCCAATCTTGGAAATGGTCTCGTAGCCCTTAGGGAAGTGAAGAAGCAGCTAAGCGAGATGTGGTGCTTGCATGCGATGCCTTCCCGTACGGTATTGGGGTAGTGTTGGCTCACCGGTGGCCCAGTGGAGAGGAATGCTGGATAAGTTATGCTTCTTTTGCTGATGCCAAACAAAAATAACACCCAGATAGAAAAGGAAGGTTTGGTAGTTATCTGAGGTGTACAAAACTTCCACCAATACCTTTGCAGACATAAACTTGCAATAGTAGTGGACCACAAACACCTGCTAGGGCTATGTAAAGAGGGCAGGGACATGCCACCTATTGCTTCATGTTGAATTCAGCAGTGGGCTCCCCTGAGTGTGTACAATTACAAGTTGTAACACCATCTGGGAGGTCAGGTGGCCAATGCAGATGTCTTGAGCCGCCTCCCACTGGCAGATAAGCCATCGTTGGTGTTGTCACTAGAAGACTCCGTTCTGGTTTTAAGCTTTCTGGATGCCCTTCCAGTCACCGCTGACAGTGTCAGATTGTGGACACGAAAGGATCCCACCCCAGTGAAACTGTAACAGCTCATGCTGATGGGGGAAACCAAAGGCTTGTCACAACCAGAACTGAAACCTTTCCGGACCTGGTGAGACTACATCACTGAAGAGGAAGGCATATTACTATGGGGAGTAAGAGTGATTGTCCCAACAAAACGTTGCCGCCAGATAGTAGGTGAACTCCACCAGGATCATCCAGGGGTTTCCAAAGATGTTGGCAATAAGTTATGTCTGGTGGCCAGGATTGGATGCTGACATTGCCGCATTGAGGGTTAGTGCTCAGAGTGCCAACAAGGACAAATATTAATGCCAGCAGCTACCCAACATTCATGGGAATGGCTTGGTAAACCTTGGACTCAATTACACATCAACTATGACAGTCGTTTCATGGGCTCAATGTTGATGGTCATTGTGGACCCCCATTCAAAGTGGTTGGATATGTGTGAAGTTCATTCGTCAAACATGCGAATGACGATTGAAAAGTTGCAAGCATTGTTTGCATTTCACAGACTCCTGGAAGTGTTGGCCATAGTCAATGGGCAGTCATTTACTAGCAGGGAATTTGAGTGTTTCCTAAAGCCAAATGGCATTCAGCATGTAAGGATACCTCCATACCATCCATCATCCAATGGTTTGACAGAAACAATAGTGCAAACTTTGAAGATAGGCTTAAAGAAACAGCCTGCAGCTTACTAGATACCAAGCTGTCCCAGTTCATATTTGATTATGGGGCCACCCCTCTCGCATCTACAGGGATAGCTCCAGCAGAGTTGCTAATGGGGCGAAGACTCCTAACATTCCCAGACCTGCGAAACAGCATCAGGAGTGCCAATACTAAACGCAAGACACCAGTAAGCAAGACAGGCAGTTTACTTCAGGGGGTGAAATTTGGTGTCTAAACCACAGAAATGGCCCTGCATGGGTAAGAGGCATGGTTGATGTGAAGTCAAGTCCCGTGATGCACAAAGTTCGGGTAGAAGCAGCAGTGCAGGACCACGTGAAAGCTGCAACTTCACAAATGGTGCAGGACCAAAACATACCCGGCCCCTCAGAACATCCGGTAAGGCTGTCAGAACCCACAGATTCTCCCCTTCTGCCGAGTGTCGAAGAAGCCTCTGAGGTTAAGATGGACATGGCAGATGGTGCAGCCATGCACCATTACTGCCTGAAGATGATGATGAATTTTGGCCGTGACACTCCAGGTGCAAGAGGTGGGCTACAGTGCGGTAACATGCCATCAATAGCCAAGGCAGAGTCGGAGGAACAGGACTTGGTGCGAAAACACCGAAGAAGCTGCAGGAAAAAGAACATGCCTGCATCCAAGGATTTCGAGGGGGAGGGATATAGTGATTGGAACAAGGTCAGTCAGGTAGGTCTCATAGAATATGAGGGAGTCTTGGCCGACAAATAAGAACAGGAGTGCACTCTAGGAGCCAACTCTGAGCTATGTGGGTCAGTGTCATGTACTATGAACGCGTAAATAAACAGTGACCTAGTGACGGGATACCAGCCTTCGTAGAGTTATTTCAGTAATGTTACTGAAAGATAAAGAGAATTGGTTTGGCAATGTTTTTGTAATGTTGGTTATTGTCTGATGTTTGTGAGGTTCACGTGTTAATTGCTATGCATTAACCAAAAGCTAAATGTCTCTTAAGATCACTCCTACCAATCTAAACAGATTGCAATAGGCCAAATTTAATGTTAAACAAATAATATTGTTATCAATTTTATATTATTATTCCAGAACAATGTACAAATATTTAAACTGTAAGATTCTTCCAGCATTTGTAGATTGTTTTCTTTTGAGCATCGCCGCTTAAAAATATACAAAATAAATCTATTGTTATTTAAGACAGTCTAATTTTTAATCCTAAGCATTGGCCATCTTCATAATAGCAAAAACACTGTTCGTCCTCACAAAGCTATACAATGCAAAATATCACTCATTAGTCTTATTAGTTATCAAGGCTTTGGAGCCACAGTCAAACTTTAATTGGGCTCACTTGAATATGAGAAATATATGATGGTGTTATAGCTACAAGACCCTAATTTCAATAATTAGTTTGTTTTGTTCATCTCTAATATTCCTATTCAAATGCTCTAATCCACTAGGGTTATTTGGAAATAAAGCACATTGCAAAAAATCTTTTGTAATTTTGTCCTCACAATATCCCTCGGCACATGCAAGCTTATTAGTATGGTCTGAAGAAAGAGGATTGCAATATCTTGACTCTCAGCTCGAGATAGATTCGGAATACATGTGAAAACAACAATTTAGCTTGCATTATAATAAAGGAGAGGTACATTTTAACAGATGCTATGTATTATCACTCTTCTTGCATAGAAGGATTGGGTGTGGAGTTTGTACATTCTCCCCGTGACTGCGTGGGTTTCCTCCAGGTGCTTTGGTTTCCGCCCACAGTCCAAAGATGTGCAGGTTAGGTGAATTGGCCATGCTAAATTGCCCATAGTGTTCAGGAAAGTGTAGATAAGGTGGGTTATAGGGGGAATGGGTCTGGGTGGGATGCTCTGAGGTTTGGTATGGAAATATTGGGCTGAAGGGCCTGTTTCCACATTGTAGGGATTCTATGATCATGATTAAAAAGGATTAAAACGGAAGCAATTTTGGTAAAATATTCCTAATTAGTCATTTCAGAGAATAAAGAAAAGTCCCAAAATGTGGTAGAAAACACGCTGAAGGGCAAAAATATTATAAAGGGGCTGACAAAAGAAACTGGATAAAGTGATGTAAAATGTTTGGGCTTTGTAATCTGGTCAGTATATTAGAAAAAGGAATTACATTGGATCCATACATGGAATGATTATTAGAAAACACTTGAAACACTTCACAAAACACAGCCAGCATCATTTTAATTTGAAGAATCTTTGACAAGCTTGGTCAACTTCTCCTCTGAAACAGGATGTCTTGCACCATCAGTTTCCAAATTCTAAAAGAGGCTTGATCGGGCTCACAAAATTATTGCAAAAGTAACCATTATAAATCAGTGTTGACCTGAAGCAAAGTATCAGTCCTTTATCATACTGAAAGGTTGAGCAGGCTCAAGGGGCCATAAAGTCGACTCCTACTCCTATTACTTATGTTCTTATGAGCAATCTAATTCTTAAGTAATGAAAATAGCTTCTAAAAAATTTCCAAAATATTTTTTCCAGTTAAATAGGGTTGAAAGAAAACACTCACAATATTTGAAAATGTACCTATTAGGTTCCTTATGCACAAAAGTTTCAGTTAAATTTTTCAAGGCTCTTTTAGAGTTTCCAAATGAGCAGAACTGATGTAAATTACTAGGAGTGATGCACTAACCCTAGGATTATTGGCAGTTTTGGGGCCCACTTCAGCTGTAATATTTTTAAAGCGAGCACCAAAGATCACAGAAAATCCAACAGCACTGAATCTTTAAAATAAATCGTCATTGGTTCGTGGAACATGGGCACCACTGGCTGGCTCAGTATTTATTGCCAGTTTCTAGTTGCGCACGAGAACGTATGGCAGAGCTGCCTTCTTGAACTGCTGTACTTTATATGCCGTGGTGCAATTTGTGTCTGCATTTGTTGCACTGTATATTTCGAAATATCCCCTTAAACATCAATCACTGCATTTCTATTGACCTACCCTTTAACTAAATTTGCTCATTCGCTTTAGCCAGCTCTGATTAAATGCCCTCATAATTCCTCTTGTTTAATTGTTTTCTAAAGTTTCAGGCTTGCTCCTCTGTCCTTCAAACTGATTGTAAAATTACATATCATGGAGGCTGCTACCTAAGAGTGTATGTGAGATCTTAACTAATTCTGTCTCATTTTACAAGAGCTGGTCTAGTATATCTTGCTATATGTTCATGTCCAGTATATGCATTTCTCAGAAAATATTTTGAAAAAAATCTATAAACTGCTCATCCACACCACCTTTGTCCACCTCACTTTTCCAGTCTCCATTTAGATTAAAATCTCCCATGATGGTCACCAAGCATTTCAGACAAGCTCTTTTTTTTTCTTTTATGTTTCATTTTACCATGTGCTTTCTGTTCGAAGGCTGGTACATCAGTCCAACAAGTGATTTCATGCCCTAATAATTTCTTATATTTATCCAAACTGTTTCTACATCTTGATTTCTTGAACTGAGGTCAATACTCTGTCTATGGTGATAAAATGAGCATTAACTAACAGACTCACACCTCTAACTTTTCCTAGTTTCCTGTCATGCCTTAATGTCTTGTTCCCTTCAAGAAACAGACCCCAATTCATGTCAGAGATAAAAGGTACTGCAGATGCTGGAGAATCCGAGATAACAAGCATGGGGCTGGATGAACACAGCAGGTCAAGCAGCATCATAGGAGCAGGAAAACTTGACGTTTCGGGCCTAAACCCTTCATCAGAAATCTGATGAGCTCTATTTTGAATGTTATCTGCACTCAGATACAAAGCCTTTAGATTTATCCTTTTGCCTCTATAAATTCAAGTCCTTTCTATTGGTTGAGTCTTCAGATTCTACTCTCTATCCCTTCTTGTGATCATGCATTTATGATTTTCTGTAAGTAATAAATTTCCCTTTGATCTTGGCTCTCATCTTTGATTTACCACATCTTCACAAATTTGATCCTTTACCCCCACTATTAAGTTTAAAATCTTCTCTATTTCCCTTGTTATGTAGTTGACAGGAACACTGATCCCATCATGTTTCAGGTGGAGGCCATCCCATCAATACAGATGCCACTTGCCCTAGTAGTGTGCCAGTGCCCTATGAATCAGAACCCATTTTACCCACATCAGCCCTTGAGTTACACACTGATTATTCTTACCTGATTCTTCCTTTGCCAATTTGCACGTCTTGCAGGTAATCATACAAGGATATGATTTTTGAGATTGTGTTTTTTTTCCATTTGGCACCTAACTCCTCATTCTGGCTATGCAGAACCTCCTTTGTTATCCTGCTTAAGTTGTTGGTATCCACATGGACCATGGGAGCTGAAACCTACTCCCTCTACTTCAGATGGAGTTCCTCTCCTGCTCTGAGGGTATGGCCTGAACACTGCACCAGGCAGGAAGCCATCGGGACTTTCAATGTTTGCTGCAGAGAGTGGCGTCTAAATTCCACACAATACTGTCCTCTCACCCAATACTGTCATGGAGTCAATCACCATGGAACCTGACCCTCTAGTCTAACCAGCCCACACCGACAATGTTTCCAAACTAAACTAGTCTCACCTGTCTGCAATTAGCCCATATCCCTCCGAACCTTTTCCTATTCATGTACTTATCCAAATGTCTTCGAAATGTTGTAACTGTACCTACATTCAATACTTCCTCTGGCAGTTCATTCCACACACTAACCACTCTCTGTGTAAAAAAGTTGCCCTCATGTCCATTTTAAATCTTTCTCCTCTCACCTTAAAAATATAGCCCCCAGTATTGAAATCCCCCACCTTAGGGAAAAGGCCTTTGTTAATCACTTTATCTATGCCCGTCATGATATTATAAACCTTCTAAAAGGTCACCCCCCCCAACCTCCTATTCTCAAGCGAGGGAAGTCCCAGCCTATCCTGCCTATTTTGATAGCTCAAATCCTCCATTCCCAGCAACATCCTGGTAAATCTCTTCTGAACCCTTTCCAATTTAATAATATCCTTCCCTCAACAGGGTGACCAGAATTGCACACAGTACTCCAGAAGAAGCCTCACCAATGCCCTGTACAACCTGAACATGACACCCCAACTCCTATACTCAAAGGTTTGAGCAATGATGGCAAACATGCTAGATGCTTTCTTAACCACCCTTTCATTTCTCTTGCTTAATTAACTTTAGTTTCATTGTTGTATTTCAGAGAGAGACCACCTCATCAAAAAAGCTTCAAGGAGTTTGGTTGGTATAAAGATGATAGCTGAAACAAGCCTGGACCAACAGGATAAAATAGGGTTAAAACACCCAATTTGAATTGAGACTGAGCAATTCTTCAAAGACAGAAGGGTTTGTTTTTTGTATGATTTGTAAAGCATGATGCAAGACAAGAAAAGGAGCCAGAAGGTCTAGCTTGTCTTGCGTTCAGGTCTTCTTTTGAATGATCCTCAGCAGTCCATGAAAACAAATGGCAACTTTTCTGCAAGGTCAGTGACCAGACATCCCTCACAACGAAGCAATTCCTATAAAAGCCAATTACACTGACAAATTTTGGAACTGGCAGTTATTTGACCAATGCTTAGACATAGACGTAACGGCACCAATAATGTCATCAAGAAACATGTCAAAGTCCCAAGATTTGCAGAAGGAAAGAAGTCAAAATCCTGAGATGCGAGATAAGATAAACAGCATCCTTTAGGATACTTTTCAGTATGAAATATTAAAGAATACCATTCATTTATTGAACAGTTAGAGTTTAAAGTCTCTGTCTACCTTTGTTTCTGGTTCAAATATTCATTCACTTCTCTCATTATCGTGAACTGAGCAATACTACTTCATGGGTAAGCACATTATGACAATTTATGAAATATTCAGCCACTTGGTATAACAATGCTGCACACGATAAGAGGGTTCTTTACATTTCCATGCCTCCAGTGCAATTTAAAAATGTTAATTTGCCTGGTGCCTTCTAAGAGGATAGCTATGATATGTATTTCACTGATGAAAAATATTGTTGAAAGTGTCCAGAAGTGCATTCAACATTACTTCAAAATGAGGAGCCTGCAAGACATGAGAAACCAGCTATAAAGTCAGATTAGAGTCAATGATTAACATGGGGGTCGGAAGGCAGGAGGGGAGCACAATTGATGAATCAACTGGCTCGGTTGTATGCTATGCTGCAATTTTTCTTACATCTATGAAACCAGACTTCACTTCTAGAAACTTTTAAAACTGTCAGTGAGAAGGAAGATCAGAATGATATCTATCTATATATACTTCATGAGAAGTTATGCTGACAATATACAACATGAGGTAACATGAGGGACATTTGAGGAAAGTGAAAGGTTCAACAACAAAACAATGTTAAATCCATTTGGACTGCTTCACATAGTGACAAAGCTGAGAACCATCAACTGGACTTCATGTTTTCAAATCGGATTTTGAGACTCGACTGGATATAACCTTTAGTGGTTTCATTGTTGAGCTCTTGCCTGTGAATAAAGTGGTACAGCACTGATTTTGTCTAAAATGTTACAATGTTTCAGATACCTCACACAAACAATGTTAACGAGACCAGAGAAACAATTTTCATTTGGCCATGGTCATTCTGGATGGGGATATGCAGTCTCTCTGCACCACCTATTATCTACACAAAATGGCTTTTAGCCAGTTTTTCCACCAGGAGCACTGGGTCTCTGAGTCAATTCCATAGGCAACGGGCAAACAATTCCTCACTTTAATGAGTGGTTTGAAAGACTGTGTAAAAATAAAATATTGCCACATATTAATGACTAAGAAGAGTTTCAAGAATTTATGACTTGAATGAGAATGTATACTTCCAGATTAGCTGAAACAAATGGCTTTAATTAGTGTAATACTTTTGGGAATTGGGTTAACTTAAAAAGAAGGGCAGAAATAAATACGAAAGGCAATCAGAGTGCGAATGAGAAATTAAGGAGAAAATGTAATAGGCATTTATGAACAAAAGGCTCAACTCTACTGAATTCGAGGTTAAAATTAATAATAACTAAATACTATAACACCAGCAAACTAGTCTTTCGTATTATTAGAAGTTTACTGAAATTTTAGAGTTATAGAATGAGAAAATCAACAAAATCTGGTTAATAGTCCAGGATTATAGTTAAAACAGTGAAAACCAATAGAAAGTGAGAAATTTCATACATGATTTCTTATCAAAATTTTGGCTGGAGTCTTCCCTGTGATTCCCTTCACAGATGATTCTCCAGGGCTCCAGTAAACAATCTTCACTTTCAGCCGACATGGCACTGGTAGTAACCATCAGTTCCAGTGATGCTGCTGGTAACGGAAAGCTCCTGACATCTGAATGACCAGCAACTGCCAAAAGATGCTAATAGGACCCTGTCACCAGCCATATAAATGAGATCAAGCGACCAGCAATGGCAGTTGGGAGTTTGCTTCGGTTAAAGCTTCAGTTTAACAACCTTTAAACGTGCTCTGGTGAAAAGGTAACCAGCCTGAAGTTCTAATTCTCTCTCCACGGGAGATGCTGAACCTGCTGCGTGTCTCCAGCAATTTCTGCCATTATTTAGATTTCCAATACCCGAGATTCTTTGCTCTTGTTCTTGTTGCCAATAGTTTATTCTGGAGAATGTGACAAACTGTTTAGTAATTCTCCTCCCACTACATACAAGAGATAGCTTTGCATGTTCTTGCTATACATTTCAAGTGTTTAAATAATGGACAGGGGAACTGGGCCTTTGATGTGATTTGCAAGCCTCCGTGGCTAATATTTTGCAAAATCACAGTGCCCTGGGGTTGTCTATTTGCCAGCAATATACAGCTATTTCATCACAAAAACAATCATTCAACCCAGCCAGCCAATGTTGTCCGTCCCTTATTTGAACAATAGTCCGAATCCCATGTGCCTATCCTCTTCCCATATTTCTTTATTTCCAATTTATTCAAGCGCCTGCCTATTGAAATGATTTGAAATGTCTGCTTCAATCACTTGAATCAAGGAACACATGAGTGAAAAATTGCCACTAATATCTGGTTGCCTTATTTGAGGTCAATGCATTTTTTCCAGCATTTATTGAACACATCTCTGATAAATCCACTCAAACTCAAAGTATATGTTAATAGCTTTCCAACAAGTTTTCACCTTAAATATTTACAACTCCAAGCATCTCTCAGCTCAAATATAAGCCAAATACTGTGGAGGCTGGTAATCTGAAACAAATGCAGAGAAAACTGAAGAAACTGAAGGGAGAGAGGGTGGTTGGATTTTGGAATGCACTGCCTGGGAAGACAGTAAAGGTGGGAAAACTCACAATATTTGAATAGTACTTGGATGAGCACCTGAAACGTCAAAGCTTTCAAGACTTTTAGCCAAGTGCTGGAAACTGGGATTAGTGTTGATATGTCACCGCAGACTCAATGGACAAAAAGACCTCTTCTGTCCATATGACTCTATAGCTCAGCAGGTCTGGCAGTATCTATGGAGAGAAACAGCATTCATGTTTTAGTCCAGCACGACACTTTTTCAGAATTTATCAACTCAGTTTATTTGAAGGTTGTCATGATGATGGATCACAACCCAAAAGTACCTATGGATACTTCAAACTTCTAATTCCAACCTGTATTTCTATAAAAGATGACAACCACAGCCAAAAGATATAAATTCAATGGCTGGTAGAGTCCTGTGCAGCACATGGATTCTCACACCTATCCAGAGCCAGGAAAAATTCAATCAGAAAGAGCAAAAAGGAAGAGATAGCAAGAGGTTGACTACACATACCACTCTCAGCAGGAAGCCATCCTCCACAGATATGTTTGTATATTAACCTTCCTGGGTCAAACCGTGATCAAAATCCTTCTACAACTGATGGTATGTTTATCTTAATGGTTGTCACACTAATGTGTGTGGACTAAAGGCCAAAGCTTTAAAACAGCCATGAAACATCCCTGCACTATCAGTTGGCATGAACCAGACTAAATCCTCTTAAAATATATCTTAAAAAATGGTCTGACCCTAACATTTTTCTTATTTTAAATGTAAGTGTAAAGTGCTATGATCCAGATGCAGACTGATTTGTCAAACTACTTGACTTCAAGCAAAACATACATAACTCTTACATGGCAGTTAAAATACAGACAAAATAGAAATAAATGAAGAGAATTGGCTTCACTGTAATTCTATTGAAATGCTTAACAAAATAATATAAATTAACTATGAATAATTAACTATTCCAACATAGTAACATCCCAGAAACACAAAGGGAAAGGGAAATTCAGTAAAATAGATTGCCTCACATATAATTCCAGCTGCAAGAAGAGAACCCCAGTTTTTAGCTGGAACAGAAAGAAGAATAATAGCTTCCTCATCCAGCTTCAAGATCACAACAACTGCTGAAAGCTAAAACTAAAAATCTTAGTTCTGTGGGAGCTTTGACACCACCCATTCAGGCTGCTTCCATTGTTCCAACTTTAACAAAAACCTCAAGGCCTCACAAGTTGTTTGTTTTATTGGATTTGAGCAGACTGCTTGTCACCTCTGTCACTTCATTTAAAAAAAAGGACAAAATACACCTCTTAAAGCCATAATATTGTCACACGGTAACAAAAGGAAAAAGGCATTCTCTCACTCTGAGTGCAGCCACCAGATGTTATTGAAATAAATCAGGACAAAATCATTTCAATCAACTTGTGAAACCAAGAATCTCAGAATCAACTGTTCAATTGCCATCATCAAAGCTACCAGTACCATCCAAGGTAACAAATGAAATTTCTACAATCTATCCTCCATGAACAACTCATCTGTAAGTCCTGTTTTAACTTTAACTCTTGTTTCAATTCACTTCTTATTCCTGATCTGTGAATACCTGTGTTCTGGTTCCAAGATGATGGTGGTGTAGCAAGGCTGCATGTGGGCTCTTGTCTGGGGCTCATCTGCTCCTATCTGCGTTCTTTCTTCCTTTTGTTTTGATTTTCGTTTATTTGGCGGGTTAGTTGGTGGCATCGGCATGGCACCTAGAGCGGGCTGTGTGTAGAGTGGTGGAGGCAGCCCAGCGGGTGTGGGCAGCGACAGCAACAGAGTCTACAAGATGGCAGCCCTGGCAAGGTGACATCTCGCAGGAGGGCGGCCCGAGTGGGACTCTTGATGCGATTCCTAGCCTGACGGTGGAGCCAGGGACTCCTTGTTGTAGGAAGGAATGTGGTTTAAGCATGGGACTCAGAGCCGGCGAGGTGCATCCAGCAGCAAAGAGATGGCATCTAAAAGTGGCCACTCCTACATTCACGGGTCTGCGCGGGTGGCAGAGGGCTCGTGGCACAGGTGTTGTTGGTGAGCTGGCTCAGGGCTCAGAACCCATGGTGAAGAGGGTGTAATGAAGATGGACTTTCTTTCAGTTATTTCTTTGTACTCTTTTTATTCTTAAACTATTCAAAATGGCACTCGATTGTGGTGACTGTTGAAGCTTTTCAGGGTATTTTTCAGCACAGTTCTTTGCAAAATGCAAGCAACAATAAATCATTCAAATTCAAATAGTTGTGTTGTGCAATTATTTATTGTTGTGGTTAATAACTAATAAACTCACCCCTTTACGAATTCTGTAAAATCTAAATAAATTGGAATGGAAATCACAAATTGGTCCCTTTTAAGATAACAAGGTGTGGAGCTGGATGAACACAGCAGGCCAAGCAGCATCACAGGAGCAGGAAAGCTTGACGTTTCGGGCCTAGACCCTTCATCAGATTTTCTGACGCTTTTCAGGAGCTTTCCTGCTCCTATGATGCTGCTCGGCCTGCTGTGTTCATCCAGCTCCACACCTTATTATCTCGGATTCTCCAGCATCTGCAGTACCCATTACCTTTGGTCCCTTTTAAAACACGATTATATTTGGTCTGGAAGAAAGTAATGGAAGGGATACGTAATTAACATTGTTTCAACCACTGCGGCTATGGGAAAATAAAGAAGGGGAGTGAGTTTATCCCTCTTCACCTGGGGCCTTAATGATTTGAGCTATCACATTTGGAAACATGATAACTTGGGGAACACTCTTGCTCACATGTGGCACTGGGAGTATTCCTGAGATTATTACTTTGAGGTCCTGCTTTTTATTTTATCTCCTGGCTCCATGCCTGCAGGACCTTATCCATCTTTTTACCAACATGGACCATGACCATTGGCTGATCTCCTTCCTGCTTCAGAATGTCCTGCAACTGATCGGTGACATCTTTTACCCTGGCACTAAGGTGGCAACTTACCACTGTTATATCATGTCTCTGAATGTAGAAAGGTCTATGTGGTCTGCACACCATAGAACCCCAGATCACTGTCACGTTCACACTCATTCTCTCCTCCCAACTCCATGTTGTTTTAGCCAATCCTGGTATCACAGACTTCTGGTTCACTGTATTCCAGGGAAACCATCTTCCTTTAAAAGAATCCAAAATCAAAAGTCTGTCAGAAAGAGAGATCGATGGTCCCATGGGACACCCTCACTACATTCCTGGTGCTTTTACTCTGTCTGGTGTTCACCCATTTCCTTTCTGCCTGAGCATTCACTGTGACCACTTCATGTGCTGTTAGCAAATGTAATACCATTGTTTCAGAAAGAGGCAAAGGATAACCCAGGTAACTACAGACCTGTCAGCTTGACGAGTAGCAGCAAAACTGATGGAGGCCATAGTATGGATAAGATAAATATACACGTAGAGAAAAATAAGTTAATACTAGAGTGTCTACATGGCTTTGTCAAAGGCAGGTCAGATCTAACAAATTCAATTGTGAAACTTGAAAGAGTTCAGAAAAGATTTATAAGGATGTTTCTGGGATTGGACGGTTCAAGCCAAAGGGAGGCGCTGAACAGACTGGGGTTATTTTCCCTGGTGTGTCGGAGGCTGAGGGGTTATTTGTGTTATTTGTGATGAGACAGGCATTGGATGAGGGTATTGTTGTGCATTTTTGGACTTTCAGAAAGCATTTGATATGGTGCCATATGGCAGGTTGGTTAGAAATGTTTGAGGTTGATGACTCACTGGTAGCATGGATTAGAAGTTTGCTGAAAGATATGAAACAAGGTAAATATAGACAGGCATTTTTCAGATTGGAGGTGAGTTGAAAGTCGTGTTGCACAGGGGTCGGTGTAACGACCTTTGCTTTTCTGATTTTTTATAAATAATTTGGAGATGGATGTTGAATGCAAAATCTCCAAATTTGCAGATGATACTAAGCTAGGGAGAGTAGTGAATTTTGAGGATGATGCTGAGCAAACTCAAAGGGACATTGACAAGTTGGTCAAATGGGCAGACACATGGCAGATCAATTTCATTGCAGAGAAATGTAAGGTGATACATTTTGGTAGAAGAAACACAAAGAGACAAGACAGGCTCAATGGTACAATTTTGAGGGGGTTACAGGAGGAAAGGGACTTGGGTTCAAGTGCATATTTCTCTGAAAGTGGACAGGAAAGTTAGACCAGTTCTTAAGAAGGCTTTATAGGATCCGGGGGTTTAAAAATAGAGGCATAGAGTTCAAAAGCAAGGAAGTGATTCTACACCTCTACAAATCATTGGTCAGACCACATTTGGGATGTTGTATTCAATTCTGGGTACCTTATTTAAGCAAAGACAGAGCCATAGAGTCATAGAGTTGTACAGCATGTAAACAGATCCTTTGATCCAACTCATCCACGCTGACTATATATCCTAAGTTAATCTAGTTCAATTTGCCAGCATTTGGCCCATCTCTCTCTAACCCTTTATTATTCATATGCCAATCCAGATGCCACTTAAATTTGAAATCGTACCAGCCTCCAACATTTCCTCCTGCAGCTCATTCCATGTACGCACCACCCTCTGCATGAAAAGGTTGCTCCTAAGGTTCCTTTTCCCTCTTACCTTAAACCTATGCCCTCTAGTTCTGGAATCCCCCCCACTCTGGGGAAAAGACCTAGTATATTTACCCTGTCCATGCCCCTCATGATTTAATAAACCTCTATAAAGGTCACCCCTCAGCCTCCAACACACCAGGGAAAATAACCCCAGTCTATTCAGCGCCTCCCTTTGGCTTAAACCATCCAATCCCAGCAACATCTTTATAAAATCTTTTCTGAACTCTTTCAAGTTTCACAATATTCTTCTTATAGCAGAGAGACCAGAACTGCATGCAGCATTCCAACAGTGGCCTAAGCAATGTCCTGTACAGCTGCAACATGACCGCCCAACTCTTATACTCAATGTGCTGACCAATAAGGGCAAACATACAAAACGCCTTCTTCACACCCTGTCTCCCTGCGACCTCACTTTCAAGCAGCTATGAACCTGCACCTCAAGGTCTCATTGTTTGGCAACACTACCTAGGACACTATTAAGTGTATACCCTGATTTGCCATACCAGAATGCAACACCTCACATTTATCTAAATTAAACGCTATCTGCCATCCTCGGCCCAATGGCACCTCTGGTCAAGGTCCCATTGTACTCTAAGATAACCTTCTTCACTGTCCACTACAGCGCCAATTTTAGTGTCATCTGCAAACTTACTAACCATACCTCCTATATTCACATCCAATCATTGATATAAATGACAAAAAGCAGTGGACCCAGCACCGATCCTTGCAGTACACCACAGGTCAAAGGCCTCCAGTCTGTAAAGCAACCCTCCACTACCATCTTCTGTCTCCTACCTTCAAGCTAAGTTAGTATCCAAATGGCTAATTCTTCCTGTGTTCCATGTGATCTAACCTTACTAACCAGTCTACCATGCGGAACCTTGTCGAAAACTTAGCTGAAGTCCATATAGACAACCTCTACTGCTGTGCCTTCAAGATTCTTCTTTGTCAATTCTTCAAAAAAAAAACAATCAAGTTAGTGAGACACGATTTCCAACACACAAGGTCACGATGACTATTCCTAATTAGTCCTTGCATTTCCAAATACATGTAATTCCTCAGAATCCCCTCCAAAAACTTATCCACCATTGACGTCAGGTTCACCGATATATAGTTCCTTAGCTTTTCCTTACCACTTTTCTTAAAAAATGGCACAACATTAGCCACTCTCCAGTTTTCTGGCACCTTGCCTATGATTATTAATGCCTCAGCAAGGGGCCCAGCAATCACTTCCCTAGCTTCTACAAAGTTCTGAGGTACACCTGATCAGGTCCAAGGAATTTATCCACTTTCATGTATTTTAAGATGTCCAGCACCTTCTCCTCTGTAAAATGGACATTTTTCAAGATATCACTATTTATTTCTCCAAGCTCTCTATTTTCCATATCCTTCTCCACAGTAAATACTGACACTAAATACTGTTAAAGCCCTGGAGGGAATGCAAAGAAGATTTACTAGAATGATACCTGGACCAGGAATGGAGGATTTTAGATACAAGGAAAGGTTTGAGAAATTGAGTTTATTTTCCCTGGAGCAGAAAAGATTAAGAGGTGACTTTATTGAGGTGTTCAAAATTATGAATAATTTTAACAGGGTAAAGAAGGATATTCTCTTTACACTCATTGGTATGTGATTAATGAGGGATCACAATTTCAAGATTGACAAGAAGAGAGCAAGGAGTGAGGTGTGGAGAAAAGTTTTCACCTGGAGAGTTGTTGGGATTTGGAATGCACTGCCTGAGACAGTGGAGGTCAATTCCGTAGGAGGTTTCAAAAGAGAGCTGGATATTTATTTGAAAGTGATTAACTTAGAAGGCTACAGGGATAGTACTGGAGAATGGGATTAGCTGTGTAGCTCTTTTGGGAGCCAGTACAAACATGATGAGTTGAATGGCCTCATTCTGTACTGTAAAATTATATGATTCTATTTCTGGGCTTCCCAACCTTAGGAGAACCACCCTGCTTTCATTCTGTCACCACGTCCATGCTGATATCCAGCCCATTGCCTTTGAGATCATATCAAGTTTTGAAACTGTTATGTCGAACTTTGTCAATTCTTGTATCCAACTCACATATATACTATTTGTGAAGAACATGATTCTAGCCACTGCTCCGGTTACAAAAGGTTGGATTGCTACTCATTGCAACTTAATATACATCCTGCCCAGATGGTCAACCTGGACATTGAAAATGTCCCTGAATTCACAGATCTCGGAGGAGGAGCATTCCACCAGGTCGTGATGTCCTGCCATGATGTACCCCTTAAATTACTCCTGTTGTGTGTTTACTTTCTCTAGTTTAAAGAATATTCGTATATACAAGGGGAGTTCCTTTACCTTGCCCCTGTAACAGGTTCCTCACCTTGCTTCTCTCAGTGATACTAAAAGCCTATCCCAGGCTTCTTACAATGTCCACTTTTCTTGGTAACAGTAACTGTTTATCTTAGGGCCCTCGGCTGGCCCACTGCTCGCCATGATGGGATCTGTTCAAGCAGGACAGGTTACACTCCAACAAGATTAGGTATCAACATCCTTTCACGACATTCACTTGTACTTTAGGGGAGGGTTAATGTCAGATGGGCAGAGTGACAGGAACCTGAGCCAGGAGCCAAGAATGAGAGACACAACAATGGAAATTAAAGAGAGAAAAGTAGAAAAGAAAACGGGAAGTCAGAAGCAACAAGGGCTAGCCGTAAATAGGGACATAGTTCAAAACAAATGTGCACCAATATCAGAAAGGTAAGTTCAAAAGTATTATATCTGTACACACGGAGAGTTGCAACAAGGTAGATGAATTAACAGCATCAATGGTTGTAAATGGTAAGATATGATTGTGATAATGGTGGCATGGGTGAATAAGGCTGACAACTGAACATCCAAAGGCTATTCAACCTTTACAAAGGACAGGGCGTGCATGGAGGTAGCCTCCAAGGAGGCCCTCCGTGTACTTAACAAATTCAGGCAATGGTAAGGTCTGATTCCCTCACTGGGGATTGTTTCCCACTCCATTCTGTTTCACAAACAAACCGCTGCTGGCTGCTTTTCATTTGTACGGCTTTTCTCCAAAGCTGCTGTCACAGTCTGATAAACATGAGGTCATCCATTTTGGTCACAAAAGCAGGAAGATAGATTATTATCTGAATGGTGGCAATTTAGGAAAAGGTGAGGTGCAACCATGGATTGTCATGATAGAACAGTCACTGAAGGTTGGCATGCAGGTGCAGCAGGCAGTCAGGAAAGCTAATTGCACACTGGCCTTAATAGTGAAAGGTTTTGAGTACAGGAGTAGGGATGTCTCGCTGCAGTTATACAGGACCTTGGTGAGGCCACACTTTGAATATTGTGTGCAGTATTGGTCTCTTCTGAGGAGGGGCATTCTTGTTCTTGAGGGAGTCCAGTGAAGGTTCACCAGGATGGCAGGACGGACATATGAAGAAAGACTGGATCGCCTGGGCTTGCATCCCTACAAAGGCTAACTGAGCCGTCAGACTTCACTGTCGGTATGACCAGTGCTGTTCATTCTGCACTCTGCACTGGTTTGGTGATTCTTAGCATAGTGAGGGAGGATCTCACAGAAACGTAAAAAAGTCCGGATGGGACTGGATAGGCTAGATGCAGGAAGAATGTTCCCAATGTTGGGGAAGTCCAGAATTAGGTGTCACACAGTCTAAGAATAAGATGTAATCTATTTTTGCCTGAGACCAGGAAGACTGTTTGACCCAGAGAATTGAGAACCTGTGCAATTCTCTACCACAGAAAGCTGTTGGGGCCAGTTCATTAGTTATATTCACGAGGGAGCTGGATAATTGCGGCTAAAGGGATCAAGGGATATGGAGAGAAATGAGAATGGGATACTGAAATTGCATGATCAGCTATGATCATATTGAATGGTGATGCAGTTTTGAAGGGCCTACTCCTGCACATATGTTTTTACGATATTGTTTTGGTGGGTCTTGGAAGAGGTTGTCTACTCATCCAACTCAAGAGAAATGGTTTGAATCTAAATAATTGGTATGATCTTGCATCTAACATTCTATGAACCATACAAATGTTTAGATGTAGCATCTCTTTCCAAAGTCTCGCTGTCATATGATCTCTTGGTGCTGATACATCATTACCGATATATCTGGTTATTTGCATATTTGTGTATTAACTCTTCACTTGAAAGATACATGCTAATTCTCCTGATCATCTTTGTTCCTATATTAATGTGCATATAGTTCAAGCAATAATCCAGAGATTACGAACTGAACTGTAGTTTTCTTGGTATTTGTGGGATGTGTCATTTGGACTGAGTTCAGCCAACTGGGTAAATAATAAGCAGACAGCTTATCTATCAAGTCAAATTGCTTTATTAATCTCTCCATGGAAACTAAGCACCAGAATGCCACATTTTTTATCAGCAGCAGGCTTCCCAAAAGACTAAGGTATTAGAGAGGGCACACTCACCATCAATAAAACAGTACAAGGTGTTCTTTTGGATATTAGTTTTAGAGGAATAGAATACAAAAATAAGGAACAAATATTGAATGTATAATATCAGGTCTTGTAAAGTTACAAAAGGACTATTATATGCATCCAGCCTGGGAGGATTTGAAAAACACTTGAAAAGGTGCAGAGTCACTGAAACAAGATTACTCACATTTATCACAACACAAGCAGTAGTTTGGGTCATTTAACCAATCAATCTCCCCTCATCAATGTTGGAATTCCAATTAGAACTACACAAGTATATCCTTAAATTGTAGCTGTCCCATTAGCTTAAGCCTAAAAGATCCTGGAGATCGGCTCTTAATTAGAAGGTTAGCAATGTTGCATGTCATTGTCAATAAAGAGTCTAAAAAATTTAGTGACCAGAATTGCTGACTGTCAAATTGTAGAAAAGTTTATTTATGCCAGCAATCTCCCTCCAACCAATGGTACGTCCATGACATGAGGAACCAAACATAATTTACCTAACTTTACATCTAAAGCACAGGATCAGTAGGAAGTTTAATAGCACATAGGGTAACCTGAACCAGAAGCTCTGAGTTCGAGTCCCACACAAGAGGACCAAGGAGAGTATGTTCACATGGAATGGAAGAAGTTGACTGTCACCCTGTAAATTCTTTCAACTTGCTAAGAGCTTGTAGCAATTGTGAGAGAGTTTCCTGGTCAGCCTTGCTATTGTCCCCAGCCCTCACAAAAATCGGAAAGGTTAGCAGCCAGTTGAGCATCTGACTATAAAATCGGTTGCCTAATCCAAACATGATGTTTGATACCAGGATGATCAATCAGTATTGTGGTGACCCCAGTTAACATTGGAAAGGCTGGAAATGAAAAGATCCAAGTTTCAAGCCCTTCCGTTCAATTAGTCCATGCTAATTGCTAAACTCCAAGAGAATGCAGTGATGAGATAATTGATGATATAATTTTAACTCTCGCTGTCAAATCTAAGTCTTTTTTCTATGGAAAAATGCCCAAACCTGTTAAATTCCAATAGTCATCATCCCTCAGTTTTGGTACCACCCTCGCAAACTGTTCTTATCTTTTCTCCAATATTTCTTTGTGCATTTTATAGTGTGAGGAGCAGAACTGCACTGCTATTGTGGGCTCAGCAAGGCCCCATGCAAGTTAAACATATTTTCACTACTTTTGAACTGCCTGTGCAAAGAAGTAATTCTGTGTATGTTCTGCTAACCTTTTAAATTGATTTGTTGACCGTTGATGTTGCTGTGAATGTTTTGTTTACATGCTTCCCCATATCCATTTTTTGTTCCTCTAACAAGGAACAGGGTCATTTCTCTGGTCTGTTAATTGAAATTTGAGTACGTTTTCAAACATAATCCTCCCTGAGACCTATTCTGTATTATCTATTGCTTTCAGTGCAATTTTATAGAGAGGGGCAGGTTGAAAATTGAAGAACTTCTCCAAATGCATGTTCAGTGATTTTTTTAGGCAGTGCTCTCAGGCATTAATAATCTTTCAAGATGGCTAAGATCTGGCCTGGTACTGAGAAGACAGTTCAGATGGGCTCTTGTGGGGCAGTGTCCATGCCTTTGAGCCAGGATGCCCAGATATAAGTGCCATCTACTCCAGAGGTGAGTCATAAGTCTGGAACATTAATCGAAAAACCAGTTTTCCCCTTATCTAGTGTGTTAAAACATGCACTGCACTGTAGAACTGCCACATGGATGAATATTGAGAAGCCTGATTCTGCTTATTAAGGAGGCTATGTGACTCTTTGACAGGTCTTCCTAACTTGTCTCCTAACAGTGACCAGTTGTTTGGGAAGACACATGTTTTTCTACTCCCACCTGAAGGAACGTTCAAGACAGTTACAAGCTAAAAGGGCTAACTCTCATCACAAGATAGGCTTTGCCCATCAGGATATAAAGTACTGCTCCACTGTGGTAGTGTTGCTACCTCTCAGCCAGGAGGTTTATGTTCAAGTCTCACCTGCTCCAGAGCCATGTAATGCCATAGCTGAACAGGTTGATTAGTAAATATCTATACAGTCCGTGTTAGGAGCTACCCACTATCCTGTAAGTTCTCTATGTGTCCAGCAATGCTTTAGTGCCTGTTGTAGGCATTTACAACATGTACCTGAAGTAGTAATGCTTACTTCTCCTTATGAGGAGCCTAACGTCTTGCAAGAGAATACCATGTACCTCAAATGTAATCTAACCAGTTATTAAGTAATATGTAATTAACCTCTTTACTGTTAATCAAGATAGAGCCTTTTCTTCCTCTTAACACATTGTGTGGGCAACTTTCCCCAGATTGAATCCGTCACTTATACCAATAAGGATTGATGGTGACAAATGCACCCCAGACATCCCAGATGGTAACCTTTCCTTAATACAACTCACCATTCCATCCTTATTGATGGCGGAGCTGCAGTGGACAAATTCTAACCCATATCACAAAATATTCTGAGACATTTTGCAAAGAGTGCGGCAAACTACTGACTGATGTTTGTTGTGAATGTTTCTGAATATTTCCCTTAAGCAGATGAAGTATTGTACCATTCTACCACATTACATATATGATAGAAATCAGCAGGAGAAGGAGAATTCAGTGATGGGCATTTTGCTGGGCATATCCCTCAGCCTGGTCAAAGGATGGAAGACTTGAAGCCAAAGTTGTTATTAGCACCTCCACAACATTACCCAAATTCCATTCTGTCTCAGTTCATTGAAACCCTCATTCATGCCTTTGCTACCTCTTGACTTGACTATTCTGATGCCCTCCTGGCTGGTCTCCCAAACTGAGATTATTGAAAACCCGACTGCCCATGTCTTAAATTGTAGAACTCCCATTCTCCTACCGGCACTGTATTCATTGACCCGCATTAGCTTCTGGCCACATCATGTCTTGGTCTTTAAATTTTTCATCCTTATTTCCAAATCCATCCATGGCCTCACACCTTCATATCTCTAAACTCCTGCAGCTCCACAACGCTTTCAGATACCTTTGCTCCTTTAATTCTGGCCTCTCAGATATCTCGAATTTTAACTACTCCACTATTGGTGGCAATGCTCAAACTTGCATAGGCTCCAAGCTCTGAAATTCATCCCTTGCTTTTGTCTTTCAAGTCATTCCTCAAAACAGGACTTCCCAAAGTGATTTCAAGTGGGGTGGAAGCTGGAATTTTGGGATCCTGGCTATGAGATAGCATCAGTCAAACACACACCCACACCCATGCTGTCATACGTACTGCCTGTCCTCACCCATCCTTATCAGTCAGCAATATTAAAGCCTCAAAATGTTGTTATGGTGTGAAAAACATTTCTCTAAAAACCTAAACCGAAAGAACTGCGGATACAGCAAATCAGGAACAAAAACAGAAGTCGCTGGAAAAGTTCAGCAGGTCTGGCAGCACTTGTGAAGAAAAAATCAGAGTTAACGTTTTGGGTCTGGTGACCCTCTTAAAAACCTACCTCTTTCATCAAGGTTTTGGTTGTCTGACCTAATTCCTCCTTATATGGTTCAGTGCCGCAATTTATTTTATAGTGCTTCTGTGAAGTGCTGTGGGATATTTAACTACATTACAATCTGGGCTTCAGATTGGTTTCACAGGTCGGCGCAACATCGAGGGCTGAAGGGCCTGTACTGCGCTGTAATGTTCTATGTTCTACTGTAGACACTATATAAATAGAAGCTGATGTCATTGAGTTTTCTAGTTTACATTTTCAGACATTCAAATAATGCAAATAATTAATTAGAAGAGGAATTGTGTGCTAATCTCAGCCTTTCAAGCAGGCAGGTACCATTTAGCAGCTATTTTCATTCTGATTGACAAAATAATGCTCATTATTTCTAACTTTCATTAATGATGGACATCCTGATGTTGAAAATTAGATCTTAATATTTGGAGAATTATGTATATTCATATGGGTTTGGCATTTTCTTGAACCATGCTTATTATGGCTATGTTATGCTCATTTGTACCCTTTTAAGTCTGGGCATATTCTAATGAGCTTGGTTAGACATTTGAACAGAATTTGACACCGTCAAAATAGACACAACATCAGGTGCATTTTTGAATCCAACTTCTGGGTTACACCCAAAAAATAAACCTATGGCAAGGTTCTGCCTTTAGCGTCAATTCATTTTGGATGCCTGATATTTCAGAACATGATTTGATACTGTCATTTTCTGTCTTGTGATTTTGCTATAAGCCGTCTAGCTGGCATTCTCACCCAGTTCCTTATACTATCAGCCAACTTTTACTTGTGGCATTCAGCTTTCCAACTTAATCATTAAGTAAGCATCCTCTCTTTTCCTGTTAGATATGGTACTGATTCCCCGGCTGAACATTCACGGTCAGGAACCATGATACAAGTTGGAAATTCACAATTAGTGAACACTGAATTTTCTTTCTCATTTAAACTTATTGTCCAAGGAAAGCACTGACGATATTTGTGTAAATTTTGCCTTTGTGAGAATTTATATCTCAGCATGTTTGACTGCCACTCACACACGTTGAAGACCATATACATACTGGGCTGACTGGTGAGATACCTATGGTTAGAATTGTAATTTTGACATGTTGTTCAGCAATTAAGAACTACCAAGAGATGGGACATAAAAATGCACATAAAATATCTAAAACACATGCAATTAGTCACAAATGACAAGCAAATATTAAATCAAGCTAAAACAAACTGGCACAGGCAGAGAAAACTATTTAAACATTTAGCATAAAAACTTACAAAGATTACATTAAGCTGAACTAACTGGTGCTTTTATGAGTCAATGATCAGAGTGCTTCACATTATTTTCAACATGATCTGTATGTTGTCTGCATTTTAAGGCAACAACCAGTTGTGGACCTCTCTTCAAAACTGAAAAATTAGTGGTGGATAGACTTAGCAATAAAACCCGAAGGAGATAATAGACAGGTATGTATATAAAAGTTCAGTGAAGAATCCCAAGTGGAATAATTTGTCAATAATTAGGAATAATGTTAGTCAAGGCAAAAATAGAAATATGAAATTAGTAAGAAAATAAATGCTATGATCAAATTCAATGAAACGTATTAGCTTGGGAAAATGCTTAACGCTTGTCAGCAAATGCCACTGAACAATGAATAGAGGTACCCCAAAGTATTTAAACTTCATAACCAGGATAGGGGAGGTAATTCATTCATTCACACACATAGGGCCATTTGGATTTATAATACATAGAGGCAGATCTCTAAGGAGTCCTCCAAAATTAACTTCCACGAGAACATCTAAAGTTGCCTGGGAACTTTGGAGAGGCTGGATAGCCTTTTGCAGGGTTAACTTGCCTTTCTGGATAGATCCAGGTGTACCCATGAAATTTTTAAAAGTAGAAACAAATGGGTATAAAAGACAGATGAACTTACTGTCAATCTGATTGGAATTTTTAAGGAAACCATGAAGTGAACTGCCAAAGTAACAGTCAAGGTATCTGTCACATGATGAATGTTCGTGATATTACAATGTGAAAGTTTAGGATTTTAATGGATTGATATATAGTTTTACTTTTGATTTGTGTTTCTATATTGTGTGATTTAAGTTTCCTTTTTGAGTTCTGTGAATTTTGATGGGTGTCTGAAATTTTGGTTATATGCATCAAAATTAGGCTTTTAAAACTCTTGAACTATTTAAGTCAATGCCTTAAAAACTAGAAACGGCCTTTGTATAACAAGGTTCCTTACGACACATGGACAAGAGACATAAACTAGTTATTTTAGAAAGATGGAAACATCTAGAAGGCCAGTGAGTGGGCAGGTCTTTTTTTACTGAGGGCAGTATGCAAGTTTCTATTGGAGAAAAAAAAAATTGCACTAGAAACAGTACAGTTTACTGACCATCAGAATAGTCATACCAAAAAAAAATCAAGTGGTTTAGATCTTAATAAGGAAAATGCTCCAGAAACAGAAGTCCATGGAAGAGGAGCTCAAGGAACTCATGTTAAGGAATAACTGAGCTGTGTTAACAGTTTATTTGAGTGCCTCATGAAGAGATGTTAACTAAAGAAGAGAACTTTGAATGAATGTGAAAATTTTCTACGAAGAAACAAAGTACAGGTATGCCAACTGAACAAGGAACTTTAAAGGGGAAACAAGTTGACTTTTCACTGTGCTTTCAATGACTGTAAGGTGGTTGTTGAGGTTAAAAGAGTTGAATTTTTATTTTTGATATGTACTCTAATACCATTTCAACTAGTTCGTGTATAATGTAATCGTTTCTCCCTTTTCCTTTCATGCATAATAAACTTTGATGTTCTTTTGTGTATATGTTCAATGTCTGACCATCGTGGTGACCACACTGCATAACTAAAACTTATGATCTTTCAAACCAAGTTTGGTCAATTAGCCAATCTAATTTGTCCAATATCACCTTCAGCTGGTATCATACCACAAGGGAGTCATGGTTCCTTCTAACACTATCTGTGATTACCAACTTTCCAACATGTCGGGTTTATACACGGTGTTGTCTGGTTCCTGTTTCAAAAAGTTGCAGATAACTCCAACCAGAACATTATGAATGAATTTTCCCAGGTGTCCCACAATACCAACGCAGTCAAATGAATATGAAAACAAGCTGGTACCAATACAAAACAGTCCCATTCTATTAGTAATAAAATTACAATAATCTTTAATACTAAACATACTATCCCTAATCCTATTCGGCCCCTTACAAGTTACAGTACTTCCCGAGTCTCTTGTAAATTTACACAGTCGCTCTCTCTGTGGCTGTGCTTCTGGGTCTGCAAGGCTGCTTTCTCTCTCTCTCCCTGGATGGTTGGCTGGCCTCTGCCTCTTGCCATGCTGGTGTCCTCAGTAGGCCTGAGGAGTTTCCAAGAGTGGTTCCAAGAGAGATTTGTTCTTTGTTTATTCATTCACGGGATGAAGGCGCTGCTGGTTAGGCCAGCACTTACTGCCAATCCTTCATTGCCCAGATGGCAGTTAAGAGTCAACGGCATTGCTGTGGGTCTGGAGTTACATGTAGGCCAGAGCAGGTAAGGATGGCCGTTTCTTTTGCGAGTGTCCTTTAGGGAAGGAACATGCAATCCTTACCTGGTTTGGCCTACGTGTGACTCCAGGCTCACAGCAATGTGGTTAACTCTTAAATGCCATCTGGGCAATTAGGGATGGGCAATAAATGTTGGCCCACCCAGCACTGCCCTCATCCCGTGAATGAATAAAGAAAAATAAACCTCTCTTGGAACCCTCTTGTATTCGCAGGCGAGCTCTGATTTTATACCTTTTAGATGGTTTTCTGGAACTTTCTATAGTTCTGGCCAATTAAGGAGATACATTTAATAGTTTGAAACACAGTCAATCATTTGAATGGCATGCTGCTGTCAGTTTTTTTTTTGTGTAGCAAGACCTAATACCTTTCTATCTGGGTTGTTCTCTGTTT
Organism: Ginglymostoma cirratum; assembly: GCA_024137785.1. NCBI lineage: Eukaryota > Metazoa > Chordata > Chondrichthyes > Orectolobiformes > Ginglymostomatidae > Ginglymostoma > Ginglymostoma cirratum. The sequence continues at coordinate 23,303,699 of JAHRHZ010000033.1, read as the reverse complement.
AGTGGATAAATTGTTGGGGGTGTCTGTGCAGAGATAACTCAGAGATCATAAGAAGTGCCGATGCTGGAGTCAGAGAAAACACACTGTGGAGCTGGAGGAGCACAGCAGGCCAGGTAGCATCAGAGGAACAAGAAAGCTGATGTTTTGGGCTGAGACCCTTCTGCAGAAAAATTCAGAAGAAGGGTCCAAGCCCGAAACATCAACTTTCCTGCTCCTTTGAAGCTGTCTGGCCCGCTGTGCTCCTCCAGCTCCACACTGTGTTATCTGTGCAGAGATAACTGTTGCCTTTTAGGTTATGCTAATGTCATTAGCACCTGGTTGCTGTGTCCATACTGTGTCAGGTGTGTGGGTTTTGTCATCTTAGAGTTTCATTTGGCCAACGCACCCAGCAACCCTTATTGTTCGGCCAAATTGGCAATCTGTGTTTTAGCAGCCAGGAGGCTGCTGCATCTTTAAAGCTTATCTGTTTAAAGAGATTTATGATGTGGAGATGCTGGTGTTGGACTGGAGTGGACAAAGTCAGAAGTCTCATGACACCAGCTTGTAGTCCAACAGGTTTATTTAAAATCAGAAGCTTTCGGAGCACTGCTCCTTCATAGGTTAGCCAATGGGTTTGCTCAATAAATTGAACAAGGAGATACTCAGACAGAAACTAGTCAGACTCCCTGGAGGAAATAGTAGGTGTTAAACATGATTGTGTGCTTAGTTACATGAGGTACTGCAGCACTGAAACACCAATACAATTCTTCCTGTTTACACTACAGACTCACAGCAAGCTTCAGGTTGGTAAAAAAAAGCTCTCAGCCAGGGGGACTGAGGGAATGAGTAAGACAGTAAGTGAGAGTGTGAGTGAAAATATAAACAAGAGAATCCAGAATTACCTGTTCCCAAGAGGTCTCTACCACAAGCTGCTCCCAAAAAAAACCATCTCACAGATATTCCTCAAATTCCCTTCCTTGAGATCAGCTACCAACCTGATTTTCCCATGCCACCTGCATATTGAAGTACCCAATGATTTTTTGTAATAGTGCCTTTTCCAACTCCTGATTTATTTTCTTCGTCCATCCTGACTACTGTAAGGTGACCTGTACATGAATCCCATCAGGGTCTTTTTTCTTTGCGGCTCCTCAACTCTCTTCACTCAAATTCTACACCTTCTGACCTTATGTTGCATCTTGCTATCGATTTCATTTCATTTCTTGCTGACAAGGCAACACTATCCTCTCTGCCCATCTGCCTGTCCTTTTGGTAGGACGCATATCCTTGGACATTTTTGTTTTCAGCCCTTCTCCCCTTGCAGCCACGCCTCTGTGATGCCCACAATGTCGTACCTTCCAATTTCAATCTATACTTCGATCTCATTCACTTTGTTTTGTATACTGAGTGCTTTGAAATATAACATCCTCAGTGCTGCATTGACTGCCCCCTTTCTTACAGTTGTCCTCTGATCTGTTTTGCCTGTGATTGAGTTTGCCCTACACACTTATGGCTGCTCAGTCCAATGTGACTGTCCCTTCCTTTTATTTTCTGGTAATAATCAACCCCATCACTCACCAGCTACATTTGATTTTAGAATGCTCCGTGCAAACAAATCCCCCACCCTCACACTATTTAGTTTAAAGATCTATCCACAGCCCTAGTTATTGATTCGCCATGATTCTGGGTCAGAGGGAGCCTATCCCATTAGAACAGTTCTCTCCTTCCCCAGTACTAGTGCCAATGTTCCATGAATTCAAACCGGTTTCTCCCACACCACGCATCTACTTCTTTGAACTTGTTGACCAAGTCTAATTTGCTTGTGGCTCAGGTCTTAATCGGGACATTATTAACATTTAGCCCCAAGCTGCTAATATTCCCTTGGCAGAACCTCTTTCCTCTTTGTAGCGATATCATGAAACACGACAAATCAGATCTTTGCCCTCTGCAGCCCAGGTGAGATATCCTGAGTCCAGCAGCAGGTAGGCCACACAGCCTTCCCAGATAATCCCAGCCATGGAGTGTCTATTTCCCCAGACTATACCATCTCCGATTGCAAATACATTTCTCTTTTCTCCACCCTCTTGAGTGGCTCCCACAGGTGCTGTGATCAGTTTATTCCTCCTCCCTACAGTCCCCATTCTCATTCACACGGGGAGCAGGAATGATTTATTTCAATTAAATTGAATGATTTATCGTCATTTGTATTTTACAATGAGTAATGCAGTAAAGTGAAAAGCTTCAACTGTCACCGCAATCAGACACTATTTTGAATATTTAAGAATAAAAAGATATAACTGAAAGAGAATCCATCTTTGTTCCACCACCTCCACCTTGAGTCCCGAGCAGCTCACCAACGTCATCTGCACCACCAACCCTCCTCCAACGCCTCACAGCCCACACCAGGCCCACTAATGTCAGAGTTACTACTCTTCAGGCACCATCTCTTCATCGCTAGGCCCACCTTGCTGAGGCTACCACTGAGGCTGTTACAGGGTCCCATGCTGGACACAGACTCGGTCCGCAACCAGGAGATCCCCACCCCCACGCCTTCTCCACTCACCCTTGGCTCCACGACAGTCACTGCCTCGCTGATCGCCAGGTATCTCCGGTGCTGAGCCTACCGCAACCAGAAGGCCCTGACTCCACTGCCAGGCTTGGCTGCCTGCGCCTCACCAAGAGTCCTGCTCTGCAATGTCTCTGCCACGGCTGACAGGAAGAAGATAAAGAAAAGGAGAAAGAAAGGAGAAGAAAAGGGTGAGGAAAGAAGTGGCTGATCCAGAGCAGATGGGCTCAGAAACCCAAACACTGTCCACCTTGCTGGCAACCCAAGGGCTGAGGCTCTTTCAGCACTACCTCCTGGATCCCTCTAGCTGCCTCATTCAGAATCACACTCTCCTGCCCTTGACCATTGACCAAAGTCGAGGCAATTAATCCAGGGGGTGTGACTGTCTCCTGAAACACAATGTCCAGGTAACTATCCCCCTCCCTGATGTGTCACAGAGTTTGAAGCCCAGACTCCAACTCCTGCTACAGACGTGGTCCCTATGAACCACTAGGGGGGGCCAACAGCTCCCACATCATTCAGACAGAGCACATCGCCTAGCCCTGCATCTCTATTTTGTTTACTTAGGTCTTAAGTTGATTTTTAAAAGTTTCCTACTGGCCATTTGGTTTGTAAACTGCAAATATTTCCCCTATTTACCTTCTTTTGAAAGTAACCAATAACAGATTGTCAAATTAGCAGTTATTACCAACCAATGAACTTCCAGTTTTCAGTGATGTCATTGTTTAGAGCTGGGCTTCTCATCCTGGGTTTAAATTTAACCTGTTAAAAGAAATTCTTAAAAACTATTAACAGAAAAACACCTCTTCCTCTCTGCACCAAATACCTACACTTCCTACAAAGTCCCCGAACTATACACTCACTCGAGGTGTGTCCCACTTCGGATACAATCTGTCCTTACTGACATTGAAAAGTTCACTGATCACTGATTGGCTGAGTCACAGTTTAGTACTAAGATGCAAGTTAGCATCTTGTTATTTAATACCAACGCTCAAATATTCCATCCCTAAATGCATAACTTAACTTGAATAATGGCTCCAACACTTTCAACAAAATAAATACTCCTGAAAGGATGTATGCAATGCCATTAACTCAGCATGTAATCCCCCTTAGAATATCTAGAAAAATGGGCTAATTCAAAATTATTACTAGACCACTGGGAAATAACAAGCTTATCATCCATTAGGCTGTTCCTCATTTCCAACAGCATCCTTTTCATCATATGCGTCCTTTATTCCTGCCTCACAATGGCATTACAGCTTTTCCCTCCGAGCTTGGGAACCAGTTGAAAATAGTGATGTACAGTACTCAGGACTGTTGCAAGCCAGGAACCTTTAACACACAGGAGCAAATAATATCACCCCTCCAGAAGCTTTGTCTAACTTAATCTATATGTTAAGCAAATATAATTATAGCACCAGGTTTCTGGAATTCACTGGGGAACAAGAGAAGCTGGGAACTGTATCTTGAGGTGGGAGTAAAACACTCAAAGTTCAAGAGCTGGAAAAAGAATTTGTTTATCAGAAAGCAGCTAAGAGCTTCACATAAAAGAATTAATTCTGGTTTCACAGGAGCAGCAACTGAGAATTATGGTCACTGGATTGTATAACTATCTTCACCCTGAATTTTTCTGGAAAATATGTTGATTGTATTTTAAAGTATCAGTGCACAATTTATATTCTCTGTGTAATTACAGAACGTCATGAAGAGATTCTGAACTAACATCATCAATCTTAGTTGCTTAGTTTCAAAATATTTGTGTAAAAGCCTGAAATGTACTCTCATTCTTTGGCATATTTCTCACTTAATTTGTCTAATTTGCATTTTCCTCTCTTTCCTATTGCGGCCAGGTTGCCAGCAGCAGAAATGGCTACCAGACTAGTTAAGACCGACAATCAAGCATCCTGGGAATTTTGGTCAAGCCAGTTTAAACTCTGACCTCGGTTAAAGCTGGGCAGCCAGGACATGTTGTGAGCTGCAGTTTCCTGTGTTGACCAAATAAGGCAAGTGTCATGGTGGTCTCTAGACATGCTGGCACCACTGTTACCTCTTATGAAGTATAGAATATGGCTGGGATAAATATTTGGGAATCTTTTTCACCAGTAAACTCAACTGGCTGGGATTGAACAACTTGAGCACGATTTGGTCAGTTCATTGGCTGAGTGCCAGAGAAGTTGAGAAAAGGTGCACTTTTTTTTAGATAAAATGTTAGCAGAACAAAGGATTTTCTGAAGTAGCCTTTGAGACTAACAAGGTCCCTACCCTAAAGTGATCTTCAGAGAAGACAAAGAATCATGAGGTGAGATCTACACAGAGAGCAAAGTTGGCCGCTTCACTCAAATCGTGGAAGAATTTGATTCAAGCGAAATATACAGAATTAAATTTAGAGTTAGGGTTTAATGTGAATTATATTGAAGTAAGGTAAAGTGAAGTTAAATTGCAACTAATGTAAGTTTTATGTTGAATACTGGTGCTTAAAGAGTTAAAATAAAGAAGGAACCAAAACAAATTTGCTGGAAATGCTCAGCAGGTCTGGCAGCATCTGTGAAGGATAAAACAGAGTTAACGTTTCAGGTCAGTTCTGAGGAAGGGTCACCGGACCCGAAGCATTAACTCTGTTTTTCCCTTCACAGATGCTGCCAGACCTGTTGAGCTTTTCCAACAAATTTGTTTTTGTTCCTGATTTACAGCAACCGCAGTTCTTTCGGTTTTCATAAAATAAAAAGGGTTGTTTAATTAAATTCTGAGTCAGTTTCCTGACTTTTATCTGTCATACATGGAACGAATACCTGGGTAAAAGGTCTCAGCACTATTTTGGGAAACACTGATCTCTCATCCCTTTCTCCCATAATTTCTTTCACATTCTATCTCCTTCATTATTCTTAATTGTACCTCTTTCCCTGTGTTTCACATTGTTCTTTCTCCCTTGAATTTTCTATCTCCTGCCCATTTTGTTTTTTTCGTTTTCATTCTCAGTCCTTCATTCTTTCATTCCATTTTCTCTTGAATCTTTCTGCTTTTTCCAAATTCATTTGCATTCCCTAATGAAGTGTTTTGGCCTGAAACATTGACTTCCCTGCTCCTCGGATGCTATCTGACCTGCTGTGCATTTCCAGTTTCATATCTATTGACTCTCACTCTACGATGATTTATGTTCTCCTTGATTTCGTTTCATTCGCATTCTCCTAGTTTCTCATGTCTTTGCAGTCTTTCATTTCATTTCTCCTTGACTCACTGAATCATCTTTCTGCCATGCAGGCTCTCATTTACGGTTGGTTTTCTTCCGCTTTCCTTTGATCTCGTTTAACTCCAATTCCATTCACTGTCTGTCTCTCCCTTTCATTCGTTCTGCCTTACAACAGCATATCAGTATATCATGAGACCATAGGACATAGAAGCAAAAGTTATTCAGCCTATTAATCCTGCTCTGCCATTCAATGAGATGATGGTTGATCTGTAACCCACACTTCAAATTTCCTACCTTTTCTTTCCCCATAATCCTCTATTCCCTTACTGGTTAAAAATCTGTCCGTCTAAACCTTCAATATACCTAAAAACCCAGCAAAGAATTCTACGGATTCACTGCCCCTAAGAGAGAAGAAATTTATCCTCATCTCTGTCTTTAATATGTGACCCTTTAGATTGAATTTATACCCTCTGGGCCCAGAATCTCTTACAAGGGGAATCAAACTTTCCACATCCACCCTGTCAAGTCCCATAAGGTTTCAATAAGGTTGTCTCATACTTCAAATTCCAAATTTAATTTAATCAACTTTTTCTCATAATACAATCCTTCCATACCCAGGATCAGCTGACTGACATTCTCTGGCCCCAAGTTAAGGGCCCAAAACTGTTGACAGTCTTCCAGCTGTGGTCATATTCGTGCCTTGTATAGTTTTAGCACAGCCTCTCTATTTTTATACTTAATTCCTTTCAAAAGAAAGATCAACATCCAACTTGCCTTCCTAATTACCTGCTGAACTTGGATGCTAGCCAATTCATGCTTTGTACACAAAGACCCCCAAATGCCTCAGTTCTGCAGCTGTCTGCAGTCCTTTTCCATTTAACTGTTATTCAACTGCTCTATTCTTCCTGCCAGAGCGTGTAGCCTCACATTTTCTCACAATATATTCTGTCATGTTTTTATTTCCCATTCATTTAAACTATCTATCCCTCCGCAGAGTCTGTGTCATCTTCACTACATGTCACCACTCCTCCCATTTTTGTGCCATCTGCAAACTTAAATAATTGCAGCCCAGACCTGATCCCTGTGGCACTCCACTCATTACAGCTGCCATTCTGAAAATGCACCCCTTATCCCAGTTCTCTGTCTTCTATTAGTAAGCCAATTGTCTATCCACGCTAATACACTACCCACAACGTCATACATGCTTTCTTTTTTCTTTATTCATTCACGGGATGAGGGCGTTGCTGGATAGGCAGCATTTATTGCCCATCCCTAATTGCCCAGAGGGCAGTTAAGAGTCAACCACATTGCGTTGGGTCTGGAGTCACATGTAGGCCAGACCAGGTAAGGATGGCAGTTTCCTTCCCTAAAGGACATTAGTGAACCAGATGGGTTTTTCCTGACAATCGACAATGGTTTCACTGTCATCATGAGACTGCTAATTCCAAATATTTATTGAATGCAAATTCCACCATCTGCCATGGTGGGATTCAAACTCAAATTGGCTCAAGGACCTCATTCCAATGTGATGACTGGGCAGCCAGTCCTGACCATGGTGCTCATTTGCTGTACATTTCCTATTTGGAAGTACAGAATTGGGTGCCAGTACAAAGGAGAGGTATACTTTGTCTGCAGAGAACAGGGAAACCTAAACAGAAGTTGCTGGACGACACAACCCATCAAGCCTGCCGCGTATGTCTATTGAACAGCCCAACCCAATTTGAAATAACTAGCCCACTTGTCTGCTGAATGATTGGGTGCTATTTTATGCCTGAAACAAATTATGGATAATGTTATCAGACTAAAATTGGCAGAATAGACAATGATTCCACAACACATAAATCAAATTATCTACAGTAACTCTTTTTGTAATGATGTTAGTCAAACTGGGTCAATGGCACATTTCAGAACTATTTGATATTTTTTGATCTAATGAGAAGTTACTCTGCTGGAGCAAAAAAACAAAGTTGCTGGAAAAGGTCAGCAGGTCTGGCAGCAACTGTGGAGAAAAAAAATCAGAGTTAACGCTTCCGGTCCAGTGTCCCTTCCTCAGAACTGGGAAGTCCTTGTTCCTGATTTACAGCATCTGTAGTTCTTTCGGTTTTTAGTTACTCTGCTAGAGACTGGTCAAAAATTGATGCATTCATTTGGGCATTTTGGTAAGGCATTTCTCAAATCACACCAAAAAATCTTTTGATCTGTAAGAGGGATATGATTATTGGTGGACATCAAAGTGGACAGGCTGTAAAATGTTGATAAAAAGTGATGGCTGCAGGGAGAGCAATTTTTGCCTGGTCCTTGGGAAATTTCTATTTATTATTACGTACAATAACCCAGACACAGTTGGCACAGTTTGAACTACCTTATTCCAGTTATAACTTATTCTCCTATTCGATCCATCTGCAATAAAGCTATTCATCCCACCTAGTGCTAATGCAACAATTGAAAACACAGGAGCAAAAGTCACGATAATCCATTCCTGACTGTAATGGCATTCTACTGTTACATCAGGAAAGGTGACATACTGAGGATGTTGAAATTTGAAATAAAAGTGACACGCTGGTAACCCTCAGTAGGCCAAATAGAATCTATGGTTTAAAAAAAAAGTCAACTTGCACAATATTTACAGGATTGAGGGGGAAAATTTTTGTCAAGTACACAAGAATCATAAACAGCTAACAATGTGTCAATAGGACAGCCTTGGCGTGGATTTGGGTCTATACTACTTTTCACGAAAAATGAATGTATAAAAATGTGGTGTGTCAGTCAAAACTGCAAATGGTTAATTTGTCTCTGTGTGATATTGTTCTGACCCCTTTGACATTAAATTGAAAGGCAAAAAAATGAACAAATCTACAAATTCATTGATGAATTCTTCAATAGTTCACAGCCCAGTCACAGAGTGTGCTTTACTTCAGGTTTGAAATGCTATTGTCGCCCAACCTTAGTAACAGCGTGTGTCATTAAAACAGTGATTGCAGGAATCTGAAAACAGGCTTCTTTGCCCCAAGAATCTGAACTAAATGTTGGAATAGAGCATGAAAAGGAGACAGTAATGGATGCCAGGGTACCGCATAACTGCAGAGAAGAACGGCTTGCAACAAGTGTCATTGCATATCACGCACAACAGCAACAGCATTACATTTGAGCTTAGCGAAGAAAGAATGAGCATAAGTGAACACTCAGATGTTGCTGGAACAAGATGACCTGCAAAAGGGCATGGCTGATTAAGAGGAAGATGAAGTTAAATTTCCCTAATTGTGTGTGTACTATTATGTATGCCATTGATGTGCACGGCAGAATAATGTATTACACTAATCATAGAATATACGATTCATCTCATACCTATCAATGGTCACGCACAGCCCTCTCTTCCCCCAGTCTTTCCAGAACAAATGCCTATTGAATAAATCAAGCTTTGCCTTAAAAACCGTGTCTTTGAAAGTAATTAATTGCTTTGGGATTTTCTGAGACATGAAAGACTCTAAAACTCTCTTTCTTTAAACTCCCCTGTCTTTTCATTGTGAAAGAGTTGGTTGACACCCAAAGGGCTACTACATGTTTAAAGTTCTAATGCATAGTTATGAATAATTTTGCCTTTAAACATAAAAGCACTTGAGACAGGATCATTTACTGAAAGAATATACTGAAACAGAATATCCTGTCATCAAAGAGTGTAGTTTTTGCTTCCACTAAGTTATTTGTTACACTCAGGCTATTCCCCATCATCAACAAAGTGATGGAAATTTTGTTAATGACAATATCAAGTGGTACCTATTGAGCAACATCCAGCATTGTACCAAAATGCATAAAATATCTTACATTTATCCAGATTGAAATCCATCTGCCATTTTTCAGCCCATTATCCATTTGATCAAGATCCCTTTGTAATCTTAGAAAACCTTCTTCAGTGTCTACCATGCCATCAATTTTGGCATCATCCACAAACTTATTAACCTATAAGTTATAGGACATAACCTATAGGATGGGCTGAAGGGCTATAGTTGTTGATGACATTCGACAGCTGCATGACCTTGAATGAGTCCTGTGAACATTCCTGTACGTGCTGAAGATGGCACAATCAATGTCCAGCATTACCCAGCAACAGCCTGCTACATCTCTTCTGAACCCTCTCCAGCTTGATAATATCCTTCCTATAACTGGACGATCAGAATTGGACGCAATATTCCAGAAGAGACCTCACCAATGTCCTGTACAACCTCAACATAACATCCCAACTCCTTCACTCAAAGGACTGAGCAATGAAGACAAGCATGCCAAATGCCTTTTTAACTATCCTGTCTACATGCGAGGCAAACTTTAAAGAATTATATACCTGCACCCCTAGGTCCCTCTGTTCTACAACACTACCCAAGCCCCTTCCAATAATTGCTTGATCAGCACCCCATCTACCATCTTAAAAATCATTCCTTCCACTACCGATACATATCTGCAGCGATATAGTGGATATATCCCAGCAATCCCCTTCTACAGCTCCTTCGAAACCTGTGACCTGTCCCATCATAGAAGCAGCAGATGCGTGAGAAGGCCACCATCCACATGTTCCCCTCAAAGTCATACACCATCTTTACTTGGAACTACACCCCCATTCTTTGACTACAACCCAAACAAAATCCTAGTAATCTATTCTTAACAGCATTGTGGGTGAAATTAGAGCACATAGACTGGAACAAATCAAGAAGGCAGCTCATCACCAACTTCAATGACAATTAGAGGTGGACAATAAAAGCTAGCCCTCGTCAATGTTGTTGCTATCTCAACAACAAAACAGATAAAACATCAGCAATAAGACATTTACACTGCCAATTGCATCTTTCACAACTGTAACTTTCTTCTGGATCACTGGATATTTATTCTGCTGCTCTATTGTGTAGTCACATCTTACTTTTGTATTCATTACAACACTACATTTGTACCCCTATATCAGGATGTTTTGCCCCTGAATATCATGTGGCAACCTGTTGTTGCTGATAGATTCATATAGTCACGGGGTTACACAGCATGGAAAGAGAACTTTTGGTTCGAGTCATCCATGCCAATCAGATATTTTAAACGGATTTAGTCCCATTTGCCAGCATTTGGCCCATATCCCTCTTAACCCTTCCTATTTGTGTAGCCATCCAGATGCCTCTTAAATGTTGTATTTGTACCCACCTCCATCGACTCCTCTGGCAGCTCGTTCCATACACGCACCACCCTCTGCGTGGTAAAGGTCCCTTTTATATCTTTTCCCTCTCACCTTAAACCTATGCCATCTAGTTTTAGACACCCCTACCTTGGGAAAAAGACCTTGGCTATTCACCCGATCCATGCCCCTCATAATTTTATAAATCTCTATAAGGTCACCTCTCAGCCTCCGATCCTTCAGGGAAAAAAGCCCTGGCCTATTCAGTCTCTCCCTATAGCTCAAATCCTCCAATCCCAGCAGCGTCCTTGCGAATCTTTTCTAAACGCTTTCAAGTTTTACAACATATTTTCTACAGCAGGGAGAACAGAACTGAACACAATTCCAAAGGTGGCCTAACCAATGTCCTGTACAGCCACAACATGACCTCCCAACTCCTATACTCAATGCCCTGACCAATAAAGACAAGCATACCAAACGCCTTCTTCACTACCCTGTCTACCTGGGGCTCCGCTTTCAAGGAACTATGAACTTGCACTCCAAGGCCTCTTTGTTCAGCATCACGCCCCAGGACCTTATCATTAAGTGCATAAGCCCTGCTCTGATTTGCCTTTCCAACATGCAGCAACTCACATTTATCTAAATTAAACTCCAACTGCCACTCCTCTGTCCATTGGACCATCTGGCCAAAGTCCTGTTGTACTCTGAGATTTTCTTCTTCGCTATCCACTACACCACCAATTTTGATCATCTGCAAATTTACTAACCATACCCGCTAAATTCACATCCAAATCATTCATATAAATGACAAACAGCAGTGGACCCAGCACTGATCCTTGCTGTAAACCGTTGGTCACAGGCCTCCAGTCTGAAAAGCAACCCTCCACCACCCTCCTCTCTCAAATTAAGGCATACTGGACATCTTAAACATAAAATGTACTATACCAAATCACAGGATTGAAAGCTTTTAATATCCATCACATACTCTAATATCCAAAATTAACATGAGATATATATATGAATTAGAAAGCAACATCACTTTTATAGTGAAATTGAAACAAGTAGAAGATACAACTAACATCTTATTAATAGCTGTAAATCAGTTAAGACTGTCCCATATATGTTCACCCTAGTTTTAGCAGCCGTCAAACATTCTAATCTTTAAACTCCAAGTGGGCACTCAAAAACAGATCTGAGAAATATTCAGTTTGTGCGCTGACAAAATGTAAGAGTTCTTGACTGGGGGTCTCAAGGGGTTAGCACTGCTGCCTCATAGCACCAAGGACCCAGGTTCGATCCCACCCTTGGATGACTGTCTGTGTGGAATTTGCATATTGTCCCCGTGTCTGCTGGATTTCCTCCAGGTGCTCCAGTTTCCTCCATTTGTTCAAAGATGTGCAGGTTAGGTGGATTGGCCATGCTTAATTATTCCATAATGTCCACGGATAAGCAGGCTACATGAATTATCCTTGGGAAATGCATGGTTGCAGGGACATGTTCGGGGGTTGGGTGGGATTCTCTTCACAGGATCAGTGTGGACTTGATGTGCTGAATGGCCTGCTTCCACACTGTAGGGTTTCTATGATTTTAACAAAATACTCCAGCTCATCGCTAATGCATCAGAGACCTGCTTCACCCAAGCTGCCAATCATTTGGATGCTCAGTGTTCCCATCCTGCCTGATTGGCAAGCTGAAGCAGGTCATCTCTTTAATGCATTTGATGTGCAGGTATCTGACTGATTGAGGGGACAGAAATGAATGACTACAAAATAGTTGGCCTGAACATATTCCATTCTTTTTGGGTGCAAGTTGAATTTTTGCCTGAAGCTTAATGAGCAGGTGTGGGACTGTTCATTTGTTAAGCTATTTATCAGCAAAATTACTGCAATCCCTGTGTAAGTCAAGAGCTTTTACACATTTTGTACAGCTTAACTTGCTTGTTAACTTACCTGAGTTTCAGAGGAGTCTCGAGTGCTCATTGTGTTGTGGTTTTTATGAACAGCAATGAAATCTCACTTTCCTGTTAAAGATATGCTTCTTAACTGTTCATTCCTGTGATAACAATGATTTCAAAGTGAGATCAAAAATATATTCTTCCTTTCAAAATTAATTTGTTCTAAATTTCAAAACAAAAGGAAGACCCAGTTCCTTGCCATCTAAGAATGCCACCTCACCATGGCCGTCCTAAAACTGCCGAAGGGGATAATATTTTGGAATGGTTAGTAATAAAGTAGAAAAATCAGATATTCTCAGCAAAATGCATAGGAGCAGAAAAGGCAATTTCAATCCACTTGACTAATTCTAGTGCAAGAGATCACTTGAAATTACACAGAATGTACAGAACAGAAACCAGCCACACAACCCAACTAGCCTGTATTGGAGATAAAAGGTACTGCAGATGCTGGAGAATCTGAGATAACAAGCATGGGGCTGAATGAACACAGCAGGTCAAGCAGCATCATAGGAGCAGGAAAACTTGACGTTTCGGGCTTAAACCCTTCATCAGAAATGGGGGAGGGGAAGAGGGTTCTGAAATAAATAGGGAGAGAGGGGGAGGCGGACAGAGGATGGATAGAGGAGAGGATAGGTGGAGAGGAGGCAGACAAGTCGAAGAGGCGGGGATGGAGCCAGTAAAGGTGAGTGTAGGTAGGGGGGTGGGGAGGAGATAGGTCAGTCCAGGGAGCCTGTATTGGTCTTTATATTCCACAAGACCTTACAGTCTTCCATCTACCACAACTCCACTGCTCAATATTTTGACTTTTTTTTCTCACATGTTCTCTGCAAATTTTCCTTTGTTATGATTTGGGACCAGACACCCAGTTCAGTTTAGATGTGTTACTTTTAGTTTAAAGTTAATGAGGTTTGGAAATCCCAAATCCTTTAATAATATGATAAAGCTACAAGATTTTACTACACCAAGTCAAAAGGATAAATAGCTTATTTTCTATTATCCAAAATTAATATGAATTAGAAAGCAACCTCTTTATTATAGTGGAATTGAAACAAGTGGAAGATACGAGTATCATCCCATTAAGAGCTGTAAATCGTTAAATGGAAGGCAGACACAGAAAATTACAATGACTATGGAAGTGACATCAGCACATTATTGAAGCTTTGGATTGATGAGTCCCTGAGTCCTAAGGGACTTCATCCTGGAATTTTTAAAGAACTGGCTAGTGAGACAGCTGATGCATTGGTTTCAATTTTCCAAATTTCTCTATAATCAATATAGATTACATTCAACTAGAAAATAGTGAATGTAATTCCTTCATTCATAAAGAAGATAGAGACAGACAGCAGGAAACTACAAGCCAGATAGCTCAGTTTCATGCCTGTCAGAATATTAGCATTATTGACTGACTAACAGAAAACAGAGTCAGGATAAATACGCCTTATTAACTCTTGGCTAGTGGTATATAACAGGGATTACTGCTTGGGCTTCAACTATATATTACCAATATTAATGACTTGGATGAAGGGACAGACTACTGTTGCCAAATTTGGTGCTGACACCTAGATAGGTAAGAAAGCAAGCTGTGAGAAGAATACTAAAGATAGGTCAAATGAGTGGATGAAAATTTGGCAGATGGAGTGTAATGTGTAAAAATGAGAAGTTGACCAATTTGACTGGAAGAATTGGAAAATAAATTCTTTAAATAGGGACACACTATAGAATGTCATGAAACAGAAGGATATGGATGTCCTTGTACATGAATCACAACGAAAAATGCAGGGGGTTATGAAAGGAATGTTAGCCTTTAAGGGAATGGAGGACAAAAGTAGCGAAATCTTGCTACAACTGGTTAAGATATTAATGAGAGCTGCTGTATCTAGAGCACTATGTCGTTTTTACAGCCATGACTTAAGGATGGATATGCTTGCATTGGAAGCAGTTCAGAGAAGGTCCATTAGGTTGATTCCTGGGATGAAGGAGAGTCTAATGAGGCTAGGTTAAGCAGATTGGGCCGACACACATTCAACTTTGGAAGAATGACAATCTGGAGATTTTATGATAATTATTACTGAGATCTAAGCTAGTAAAACATAGGAGCAGAAATAAATCTTTCCGCCTTTCAAGTCTATGCCTGCATTCAACTCGAGTGGGGTTTCAACTGGACTGTCCTGTCTGCCGCTTCCCCTTCTAAATGATTCAGATATTTATCTCTCTAATTTTATGCATCCCAAGCCAATTTACAGAGAGCTCAATAATAATTCAGAGATTATAAATTTTAGTCCGGTTTTCTTTTTACTTTAGTACCTTGTACCATAAACGTCCAATGTTTCCTACCTCAACTTGTGCCATTGCAATCTACATGGACATCAATTGAATCCTTCTTGTCCTATTGCAAGTTCCTTTCTACCCTAAGTCCCAAACCACAGCACCAAGCAAGTAATTTAGTACCTAGACTCTCACTATTTCCTGCAGGGAATGGTCTCTATCCTCTCAAAGTACTGACCCCTACTACCACTACAACTATATTCCTCGTTGCTTGCTGTACCATAGCACCATCATCATCAGTTTATTTGTTCATTCTGTGGCCCCTGCTCTTATCCAAACAGGCCAGGACATACTCAAACCTATTGGACACTCGTGAAGGCTGGTATGCCTGTACTCCTGTCCTCTCATTCCCTCGTCTGCTTCACTAGTAGTCAACTATCCTATCCCTGCCCACTACTCAAATGAGAAGACACTATCCTAAGTATTGTGACTGTCACCTGGTACAAAAGAATCCAGGTGACATTCCCCATCCCAATTGCATCACAGTGTCTGCAGTTCAGCCACCAACTCTTCAACTAAGCCAAACCTGCTCAAAATTCAAACAGTTACTGCAGGTACGTTTGCCTGACATATAATGGTATCCAAGGGGTCCCACATGCTGCAGCCTTGACACACCCTCAATTTGTATACTATATTAAAATTTAAGAACTTAACCGCTTACCAGAGACAAATCAAACAGTTAGCTCCTTTCTCCATAATAAAGAAAGAACAAATTTCAATCTGTACCAATCTACTTTTGTTCTGGCCTGTATGTTACAAGATCCACCTCTTCCTTCTCCTCTTTGATACTGACTGCTTGCCATAGGGTCCTCACCTTGCCTGTTTCTCTCAACGATGCTGACTGCTTGTCATGGGATCCTCACCTGATTCACATCTCTTGGAGATGCTGACTTCTTTCTTTGAATTTCAAAATATACTTTATTCATAAAAAAATCTTTATATACACACATGTTCCTACAGCAGTTTGGTTTTGTGCAGTCTTTGCAAATGAAGAACAAACAAACATTGGAGTTTGACATTCCCGACAGTCCCAACAAATAAACCCAAGGCATTTCTTACTTATGCAAGATATTATTTACACATATGGGAGGCACTGGGAGGGTCGGATAAATGAACGGACCCCCATTACATTTTGGCTGAAAGATTATAGACAGTGGTCTTTCCCCATTGTTCTTTGGCAGCAGATGTCTTGAGCTTTAGTGCATCCCTCAGCACATAATCCTAGATCTTGGAATGTGCCAGTCTGCAACACTCAGTCAGGGTCAACTCCTTGTTCTGGAAGACCAACAATTTTCGGGCAGACTATAGAGCATTGTCACCAAGCTGATGGACCTCCAGGCACTGTTGATGTTTGTTTCAGTGTGTTTTCCAAGGAGCAGACCATAGCGGACAGAATCCAGAGTCACAGAGCTGCTCGGGACAAACCTCGACAAAAGCCACTGCATCTTTCTTCCGTTGCAGAGGCACATTCTAGAAGGAGATGTGTGACAGTCTCTACCCACTCCCCCTGCCCTACAGCCACTTTGAGAATGGCGTGCAGAGACTGGGCATGCATGAAGGGTCTCACAGGTAGTGCCCTTCTCACCACTACCCAAGTGACATCTTGGTGCTTGTTGGAAAAGTTCTGGTGATGAGGAATTTTGCCAAATCACTTTGACAGTCTGCTCAGGGAACAACCTGACAGGATCTACCCTCTCCTTTTTCCCCATAGTCTCAAGGATGCTACGTGCTGACTACTTCCCGATGGGCTGGTGGTCAAAGGTGTTTCTCTTTGCAAATTTCTCCACAAAGGACAGGTGATATGGAACACCAAGGCCAAACCGATCCTTCCCAACACAGGGACAGGCAGAAACTCAGTACATAGTGACACTTGGTGTTTGCATACAGAGGGTCCACACACAGCTTGATGCAGCCAATCAAAGGTGACCATCAGGAAGAGGGCAGTACTGGGTCCTTAATTCCCCCACTTATCCAGAGCTTTGTACATGGTGTCCCTGTGGACACAGTCCATCTTAGACTTTCAGATAAAGTGGAAGATGGCTCGGTTGACTCCAACTTACAACAACTGAGAGAGAGCCTCACACCTGATGCTCCCAAAACCCAGTTTCTGCCTCAGCTTGATGATACACTCCCCCAGGTTCTTGCACATGCCCCAGCCCCTGTGAACCATACTCCCAGCACTTCATGTGGACCAATTAGTCCTGATGCTGAAGAAGATAAAGGACCGGTTGGCCCAATTCCCAAAAAGCATGGCCTTGCTCTTGCCTCAGTTTACCTTGACTCCCAAGACCAGTTTGAACTGGTCACAAATGCTCATGAGTGTAAGCACCAACAGCAGATCTGAGCAGAAAACGGCGATGTCATCCACGTACAGGGGGGCTTCGATGTGCCTCCACTGCCTGGAATAGTCATCCCTCTCAGGCTTGCATCCTTCCTGACAGACTCAACAAAAGGCTCTATCCAGCTTACAGACAAGGCAGGAGAAAATGGGCAACCCTGCCTGATTCCAGATCAGATCATGAATCTTTCTGACTTGCTGACTACCTGCCATGGGATCCTCACCTTGCCTGCTTATCTCAGTTGATGCTGACTGCCTTCCATCACCTGTTCCTCTCAGTGATGTTGTTTTTTTAAAAAATAGAATCCCTACAGTATGGAAACAGGCCCTTCAGCCCAACAAGTCCACACTGACCCATTCCCCTAATCTACACAACCCTGAACTCTACAGGCAATTTAGCATAGCCAATCCACCTAACCTACACATCTTTAGACTGTGGGAGGAAACCAGAGCATCCAGAGGAAACCCACACAGACACATAGAGAAAATGCAAACTCCATACAGACAGTTGCCTGAAGGTAGAATTGAACCCAGGTCCCTAGCATTGCAAGGTAGCAGTGCTAACCACTGAGCCATGCCATGGTCTTTAAACCTCAGAATGGCTGCTTACCATGACTTTCTCAAGGACAGTTATGGATAGACAGTAAATGTTGACCAATAATCATACGTGCTAATCTGAATAAGATTGGATAATATTGTCATATGTATGTACACTGATGGCTACAGATATGGGTGAGTAAATGGGTAACCCAATGATTGAAAAATTGCAATCTATAGAAATAATATAAAACTAATATATTTGTAGTGCAGTTTCGGTTGTGTGCTATCTTGGATCAGTACACCTCCCATGCACGCATGCATGAACAATTAAACAAAGAAACCTGAGTCTCATCTGAGCAGTAGAAGGAGTTGAAGGATTAAAATCGCCATTTCGCCACCCATTGACCCTTATGCAGTGATAATCTCTTTAAATGGCACTGCGAATGGGACCTTGCAGATGAGTAGGGCCGGGATCAGCTGAATGAGTTTAGCACATATCGAGTGAGAAACTGGAGCTGGACAAGCCCCACAGCTAACCTAGGACATTTTAAATATCTTAATAAACATTTTAAATGATTCAAAGACATGTGATGGATGACAATGCGGGGAAGTCAAACCGAAAACGCAAGGGCTGCGCAGACTGAAACAGAACACCTGTCACATCAAATGGTCTTACGCACCCATTCCACGTTAGTATAATTTACACACAGTTTTAAAAAAGTTATATCTTTAGAAAGTAAAGATGTGTCATTTTCTGTTTGTCAGCTCAAATTCTCTCACAAAGTACCGACTCAAGAAAACACACTTAAAGCAGGAAAGTAAACAATGCGAAAGATTTGTTTTTTTTTTCTCTCAAGCTTATTTGGAAAATGCCAAAATGTATCCAGAAGCTCGACAATAACCCAACAACATATTCACAAGCCTTTAACATCCTGCTGTCAGTACTATTTTGACCCTTTGCTTCTTATGCAAAAGATATTTGTTTCATTCTACTGTTAAAATGTTTGAAATGTGATTTCCTCGAGCAGCAGATAGGATTTTCTGTAAATGCCTGTTCCAATTACAGAGGGTGATATTCTGAAGGTTAAACCACTTCACCACCTCTTTGTCAAATCTGCACAAAGGAATCATTCTAATTAACCGGCCTTTCACACGACTATTAACATTGTTTTGTGGCTTATGGTGAAAGGAATCTTTTGAGTGGCTTTATTAAATTTCCAGAACAATGTACAAGATAACTGACATCTCACAACGAATTTTTAAAAAATTCTTATATCATTTCTGAGTCTATAAGGTTTTGTAGGTTGAATCAAACTCTTTATCACCTTCTCTTCCATTCATTGTTAATGAACCTACCTTCCAACAGTTTGTGTTGACGTAAGTTTATTCTTACTAGTAAAAGTTCGCTGTTTAAATGAAATATTGCCATGCTTCTGTTTCCTGCCAGCCAAAGCAAGTTTGTTTGAAATGCCAACAGATCGGAAGGTATATTATGCTGGTAATAGGCAGAAACAGCTGTCACTGCATAAGTCTTGCATAGATGACAAGGTGTAGAGCTGGATGAACATACCAGGCTAAGCAGCATCAGAGGAGCCGGAAAGCTGACGTTTCGGGTCCCGACCCTTCTTCAGAAATGTCTTGCAGTCTTTTTTACAGGAGTCATGGCAATGTCAGCATCATTTCCAATATTGTGCAATCCCAGACCAGAACGCCAAATTTATTTTATAATCTGGCTGAGGACAAGTAAACTTCCTTTGAAAGACGATAAATTATGAGATTCCAGGTAGATCAAACTTTGTTTAAATCAGCACCTTACGAACCAGCACTCTTGAGAAACTGACAAAAATTATATACCTCAAATACCATGAAGTTTACTGTGGTATTCTGTCCAATTTTTTTTTTCAATTTATTTAACTCAATGTAAATATACTTGTAGTTCAATCGAATGGCCACATGAAACATCAACAGTTGATTCAATTTCTGGTCAATTTCTCCTCAAATACCGCGATCTACTGCAAAGTCAGAGTAGTCAAGTCAGGGTGCGAACGAGGAGGCTCTCTGCTGACAAGTATCATTTAAGGTAAAGTTGTGTTATTATTTAAGTTATTTATGCTGTAAATAAAATATAACAGTGATGTGTATATCCCCATTATGTTTCAATTACTTACACTGATTCCGTGGACCCCTTAATTGTCCGGAATATTTGATCAATCAGCACATTTCTGGTCCCATAGGTGTCCGTTAATAGAGTTTGTTCTATTTACAAAGAGAAAAAAACCCCCATAAGAGTCAGTAATAGCAGGCCAGGCAGCATCAGAGGAGCAGGAAACCTGACGTTTCGGATCCTGACCCTTCATCAGAAATGGGGGAGGAGGAAGGAAGCTGGGAAATAAATCGAGAGAGGAGTGGTTAGGCTGGGGAAGGCCAACCCCTCCTCTCTCTATTTATTTCCCAGCTTCCTTCCTCCTCCCCCACTTCTGAAGAAGGGTCCAGACCCGAAACGTCAGCTTTCCTGCTCTTCTGATGCTGCTTGGCCTGCTGTGTTCCCCCAGCTCTACACCTTGTTATCTCAGATTCTCCAGCATCTGCAGTTCCTACCATCTCTCATAAGAGTCAATGGTTTTGAACAAGTAGCAATAGACTTTAGTGTGCAAAGTTGGAGCAATAGCACATTACACAAGGTAAATACGTCTTATTTTTCTCCTCCTCGTCATCTTATGCTTTATTCTGACATACGATTAGAATTGACAGGAGGCAAATATGGGTAACAGCTTTGATCAAACACTCGCAAGGCACGTCAAATAACAAATGTGGCCACGACACAATGTATGGATTTATCTGCAATTCGTTGCCTCCCCCAAACCCCTGTCCCTGACTTAGTGAGTCATCAAATCTGATAAACAGTCATCTGGACTCGAAACATTAGCTTGCTCTCTCTCCATGGTTGCTGTCTGAACCGCTGTGATCTCCAGCATTTTTGTTGTTTTCTTTTAATTCTTCAATTTTTGATGATCTGGTCTTGGAGCATCCCCAAAGAGCCATTCTGTCATGGTCTGCCTGAACGATTGGTCATACACCTCTATTGAGTCAATTGCTTCATAGAATTAGACTTCCCTGGACTCTGGAAACTGCACCCAGCACTTTGAGGCATAGCTCCAGTTTCTCACGGACTGTTAACTTAACTGAGCGAATACTGCCTCTGGGTGTTTTCTCTGAGCTGTAATCGTGCTCGGTTGCATCAAGTAGCTCCTGCAACTCCTTCCCAAGTCTTAATGGCACAAAACTTGACTGTTCTTGAGATTTCTTCCTGGGTCTCACTGCAGCAAACAAGTATATGTTCAGTTGCCTTGTCAACGGTTCAGCTAAGCAGCAGCACAGTTTAACATAGAGCCTGCTTCTTTTTGCCTTTCTATCCACACAGTGTCTTAGATCTAACCCCAACCACTTGGAACCTTTCAATCGTTCTTCAGTGATCCATGAATTGTCTTCAGTGACCTGTTGAAAACCTTGCATCAAATTCTCTCCTGTTCCCAAGGAGGACTGAATGCAACTAATATTTTGAAATACTCAAATGTTGAAGTACATTGGAAATCTCTGTTCCCTAAATGTTACCATTTTGCAGATTTCTGACCTACCTAGAGGAATCATAGAATCCCTACAGTGCAAAAGCAGGCCATTTGGCCCATTAAACACACTAACCCTATGAACAGCATCCCACCCAGACCTACCCTGCTATCCTATTCCTGTAACGCTGCATTTCCCATGGCTAACCTACCTAGCCTGCACATCCCTAGACACTTTGGGCAACTTAGCATGTCCAATCACCTAACCTGCACATCTTTGGATGGTGGGAGGAAACTGGAGCACCTGGAGGAAACCCATGCAGACATGGGGAAATGTACAACTCCACACAGATAGTCAGCTGAGGGCGGAATCAAACCTGACTCCACTGGGCTGTGAGGCAGCAGTGCTAACCATTGAACCACCATGCTGCCCAAATAGCACAAATTACACACAGTAGTAAAGGGCTATTTCACTTCCAGTAAAAGAGGCAAAAGTATATTGCAGTCGCTTCAGTTGTTTATATACACACAGAGAAGTTAAAAGGCTATGCTGCCAGAAAAGAGCTGGCTTTTTTCCCCAAGATCCTGTTGTTGGTCCAAGCATTGCCCTAGCTCTCATATTCACAAAAACTACAAGGGATCATTTGGAACCATGTCAGCTTGGCAAAATGAACTTTTACAAATCAGTAGCCAATTTTCCACCATGCTCGATCTTCTTCAAACTGAAGTTCACAGAACTAAAGTTCAGACTCTTATTTATCTTGTTTCCTAGTCTCACAGTTACTGTTGCTTGCCCTGCAATCAAAAATCTTGGCAGTATTCTCCAAGTGAAATCATAATAAAAACTGGTCGAGTGAATGGTCATTTACCATTTCATTCCAGTCTCCAGTTAATAGCACAGGTTGTCTTAGCTTTTTTTAGCTAATCTTAACACCTCAATCAACGATTAGAAATAATCTGTCTCTATCACCCAGTCACTTCTTTGCATTATTTAAAGCTTCATGACATTGCCCAAAAGTATTTGTCATTCGAACAAAAAGCTGCATGATTGCTGTCTCTTTTATGCAGCAGGGGTAGAGGGCAGTAATACGTGATGCAAAGAATGTAGGGCGTGCATTGCTTAAGGAATAAAGTACAAGACGGAGCACATCTACTCAAATAGAGTCAACTGTTTCGGCAATGAGGAAGAACAGTGTGTAACAGGGCTCAGACTAAGGCAGGGGACACTGACAGATGTTCACTACTTAATCCAAGAGAGATGATCAGCCATATTCACAGCGCTACAAACAGCAGAATGAGTCAGTTCTGCTTTGCTCATGCACTTTGGTAAGAAGAATAAAAGCATGGACCATTTTCTAAATGGGGAGAAAATTCAAAAGTGTGAAATGCAAAGAGACTTGGGAGTTCTTAAACACAGGTGAAGTGCCGGAGGACTGGAGAGTTGCTAATGTTGTCCCCCTGTACAAGAAGGGTAGTAGGGATATTCCAGGTAACTACAGACCAGTAAACCTGACGTCAGTCGTGGGAAAGTTGCTGGAGAAGATACTGAGGGATAGAATCTATTTATATTTGGAAAAGATTGGGCTTATCAGTGATAGGCAACATGGTTTTGTGCAGGGGAGATCATGCCTTACTAACTTAATAGAGTTCTTTGAGGAAGTGACCAAGTTGATAGATGAAGGAAGGGCTGTAGATGTCATCTACATGGACTTTAGTGAGGCGTTTGATAAGGTTCCCCATCGTAAACTATTGGAGAAAGTGAAGTCACATGGTGTGCAGGGTGTTCTAGCTAGGTGGATAAAGAACTGGTTGAGCAACAGGAGACAGAGAGTAGTAGTTGAAGGGAGTTTCTCGAAGTGGAGAAAGGTGACCAGTGGTGTTCCACAGGGATCAGTGCTGGGGCCACTGTTGTTTGTGATATACATAAATGATCTGGAAGAGGGCATAAGTGGTCTGATCAGTAAGTTTGCAGATGACACGAAGATTGGGGGAGTAGCAGAAAGCATAGGGGATTGTCAAAGAATACAGGAGAATATAGATAGACTGGAGAGTTGGGCGGAGAAGTGGCAGATGGAGTTCAATCCGGGCAAGTGTGAGGTGATGCATTTTGGGAGGTCTAATTCTAGAGCAAACTATACTGTAAACGGAAGAGCCTTGGGAAAAGTTGATGAGCAGAGAGATCTGGGAGTTCAGGTCCATTGTACCCTGAAGGTGGCTGCACAGGTGGATAGAGTGGTCAAGAAGGCATATGGTATGCTTGCCTTCATCGGACGGGGTACTGAGTATAAGAGCTGGCAGGTCATGTTAAAATTGTACAACACTTTGGTTCGGCCGCAATTAGAATACTGTGTACAGTTCTGGTCGCCACATTACCAAAAGGATGTAGAGGCTTTGGAGAGGGTACAGAGAAGGTTTACGAGGATGTTGCCTGGTATGGAAGGTGCTAGCTATGAAGAGAGGTTGAGTAGGTTAGGATTGTTTTCATTAGAAAAAAGGAGATTGAGGGGGTACCTGATTGAGGTCTTCAAAATCATGAAGGGTATAGACAGGGTTGATAGAGATAAGCTTTTTCCCAGGGTGAGGAATTCAATAACGAGGGGTCACGCGTTCAAAGTGAGAGGAGAAAAGTTTAAGGGGGATACACGGGGAAAGTACTTTACACAGAGGGAGGTAGGTGCCTGGAACGCGTTGCCAGCAGAGGTAGTAGAGGCAGGCATGGTAGATTCATTTAAGGTGCATCTGGACAGATGCATGAGTAGGTGGGGAGCAGAGGGATACAGATCCTTAGGAATTGGGCGATAGGTTTAGACAGTGGATTTGGATCGGCGCAGGCTTGGAGGGCCGAAGGGCCTGTTCCTGGGCTGTAAGTTTTCTTTGTTCTTTCTTTGTTCTTCTAGTCCAGGATTTTCTCAAGGTAAACTTGCAGGTTGAGTCAGTAGTCAGGAAGTCAAATGCAATGTTGGCATTTATTTTGAGAGGACTTGAATATAAAAGCAGGGATGTAATCCTGAGGCTTTATAAGGCTCTGGTCAGGCCACATTTGGAGTATTGTGTGCAGTTTTGGGCCCCATAGCTCAGGAAGTATATACTGGCCCTGGAGCGGGTTCAGAGGAGGCCCCAGGAATGGAAAGCCTAAAGGATGAGTGGGGTTGTAATTGAAACTTACAGAATACGGAATGATCTGGACAGAGTGGATGTTGGGAAGATGCTTCCATTGATAGGAGAGACTAGGACCCGAGGGCACAGCCTTAGAGTAAAGGGAAGACCTTTTAGAATGGAGGTAAGGTGAAACTTCTTCAGCTAGGGAGTGGTGAATCTATGGAATTCACTGCCACAGAAGGCTGTGGAGGTCAGGTCATTGAGTACATTTAAGACTGAGATAGAAAGGTTCTCGATTATCAAGGGGATCAAGGGTTACAGGGAGAAAACGGGAGAATGGGGTTGAGGAACTTATCAGCCATGATTGAATGGCGGAGCGGACTTGATGGGCTGAATGGCCTAATTTCTGCTCCTATGTCTTATTGTCTTATGCTTTATGCCACGGGTAACTAAAGAGTACATCTCAGGACTATATAATTTGTCTGTACATTGCTCTATTAAGGAGCATACTTTTACCACATCTCATTGAGAGCAAAAAGCAGCAGAGGCAAACTTTTTTTTTGATTGAAATGTCCTCAATTTCAATCAATTGTTGCAGTAATAATTTTGATGCCCAGAAAGGTAAGTTTGGGTTGTGTGTGGCACTTAACTACTTCAATCTGTCTCTGTGCCTCAGATTTATCTCTCTTCCAGCTTTAATGGTGTCCAGCTAAGTTTCCAGGGTTATGTAGGCCAGGAGTCAGAGGGAGATGAGGATTACTGCATGAAAGATGTAACTGCTTTTTCAACATTGGTTTTTGGCCCGGATGACAAGAACTACTTCTCCAAGTTAATGGCTGCCCCCATCATATTCAATCTACTCCCACCTATCCCTGTTTTGTGATCAGGCAACTCTTCAGTGGTTCAAACTGACACGATTGAATGACACCCATCCATGGCATAGCAATCACCTATCCCTACACACCCTGTCCCAACAGATCTCTCTTAACAGTAATACATACAGTTCTGGTCACCAAATTATCAAAAACAAAAGATAGGCAATGGAGAATGAGCGGAGAAAGTTTACAAACATTTTGGTTCTTGGAGTCGGAAGCTGCTAGATTGATTTTTGTTAAAAGCACTTCCTGTACCATGCAAGCAGTCAAGCAGTGCATTGGACTTGAGTTTCCAGAATAAATGGAGAGCGACAGGTGGTGAATGCACATTCAGAAATTTCTTCTCCTGCATGTCCTCTTCTTTTTTTCTGAATGACGTCGAGAAATCTGGCTTCTTAATCACAAAAGAATATCATTCATTGGTTCATCAGGTGACCTGTTCTCACTGGTCAACCAGTTACTCAAACATGGTCATAGCAAGTTGATTCCAACTCTACAGTTGGGATATAATTAGGACTGGAAGAATTCCCTTCATGGCCAGGGTTTATTTTCCAAAGTGATTGTGTCTGATAGTTTATTCCACTCCCAGATGAATACACAGGTTCTGGTTTGGATGTTTTGTGAATGGATCATTTATATACCTCGAAGCTGATGGTCTCTAATGAGCTTTTCTACAGAAACCAACTCTATTTTTAATGACTTTGAAATTTGTAGGATACTGTGATGCAGATGTTCAGCTGTCAAAGCTTTTAAAACTCATCCAGGGGTTTCAGTGCAATAAAAAAGTAAACAAATTATTTTTTAATATATAAATCATGGCTTGGTAACAGAGAAATTAATCATCATGTGACCTAAATTCAAGGCAGGCATAAAATTGTTCCAGAAGAGATCTGAGTCAAAATGTTTGAGTTACATTCAATTTGTTTGAACACATTGAGATGTTTTCGAGAACAGGACAGATCTGATCTTCCACCATCATCTGTAAGTCAGAAGGATATGACATCTGCTTGTTTATTGATGTTTCCAGGAACTAGATGTACCTGTGTTCATCTTGTGTCTGTTTTTCTCTTTTGTTAAAACCATTTTAGACTGTGAAAGGTCCAAGGTATTGAAAATCAGACAATGGAAGTGGAAAATTGACTGTTTGTTTTACCACGTTTCCAAGAAACTAGGCACTGTGTATCATAATTGTCAGGGGCATGGGACTTGTTTCAGTGAGCAACTCATGTCAGTGAGCTTAATAAGCTATCTACAGCTGCTTTGAATTTGTAGTAATTTATTTCCGTTTTATTTTCATTTTGTCTTAATCTTCTACTCACAGAAGTGTGTTACCTGTAGCCACTGGGATCTGTACCTGAAGCTGTTCAATTAAGTTAACCACATTTCTCATGCAGTCTCAATAAAGCTTGCCTCAGTGAACCCAACAAGGTAACTCATGCTTCTGTAGCTGTGCAGAATTCTAAAAGT
This sequence comes from Ginglymostoma cirratum, assembly GCA_024137785.1. Lineage (NCBI taxonomy): Eukaryota > Metazoa > Chordata > Chondrichthyes > Orectolobiformes > Ginglymostomatidae > Ginglymostoma > Ginglymostoma cirratum. Next base: position 23,276,663 of record JAHRHZ010000033.1, on the reverse strand, counting down.
GAAAACAAAATGTCTAAAATCTCTTCTCTGATCACAAAGCCAAACATCCATAAATAAATGTTAACTTGGCAGCTCACATGCAACCTCATACATAGTGTTGCCTGTCTAGAATATTTAAAAGATGATAATTAATTCCAACGCAAGATTATGGGTCATGACCAAACTAAGTGATGACAGATTGAACATTACGGCTATCAGGAATTTTCACAAAGGAGAAACACCTTTACCATTAGTAATGAATTCAGTGAAGAGCATAATTTAACATGTTTACCATCTGTAACCCTCGGGATGTTGATTAAAGTAAGTACAACAGGGAAATCTAAATCTGTTTTCCATTGCCTGTTTAAAAAAGATTATGTAAAAGACTGCTGAAAGGATATCAATTGTTACATGTCTTTGATGCTGAAGGGTACTAGGTACCACCAAACTGAACATTCAAACTGAGTCAATTTTTTTTTTTATTTCATGCATTCACAGGAAGAGGGCATCACTGGCCAGGCCAGCACTTATTTCCCATCCCAGCTGCCCAGAGAGCAGTTAAGAGTCAACCACATTATTGTAGTTCTGAAGCCACATACAGGCCAGACCAGGTAAAGATGGCAGTTTCTTTCCTACAAGGACATTAGTGAGCCAGACTGGTTTTTCCAACTATCGACGATGGTTTCATGGTCAGTATGAGATGCTAAAGTCCAAATTCTTATTGAATTAAAATTCTAGCAGCTGCCATTGAACCAAAGTCTCCAGAACATTACTTCATTCTCTGGATTAACAGTCCAGCAATAATACCACCAGGCCATTGCCTCCCCCATTGTTAAAGTGTTTCATTTTAGCAATAAAGCAGGAATTCATTTTTGCATAAGCAAGCTATATACTTCTCGTGAATTGGCTCAGATTATACAGAAACAGAACAGATTGGTGCAAGCTATATGGCATCATTGACAACACACTTTCCAGTTTCTTTCTGTATTTGATTTATACTGTCCACTTCGACCCGATCTATCACCTGTTCTGTTCCAGAAAGTTACTACCCTTTTCATAATGCAGACAAATTTTGTCTGATAATACTCTGTTGGGATGTTTTATCACATATAGGGTGCTGTAACAAGGTAGGTTGCTCACATGGAAGACTGAAATCCTCCATTAGACTGCAGAAATGCAGGGAACCCTTCCAGTGCGGCAGTATAAATGGCAGCAATGCTAAAATTAAAAGCAGGGAAATAAATAATCATGGATAACATATCGTCAGAAATAATACTGTCAGCTTGATTTAATTTCAGAGATAAGCCAAATAAAGCACAGAGTCAGATATTGTGAAACAGTTCTTAGATAAAGAATGGCTCCGAAATTGAATAATAAATCAAAAGCTGAACAAGTTAGTATACATAAAATTGTGAGTACAGCTGATGACATTAAAGCACACCAAGGTGGAAAAGAAGCAGAAGATACTTTCGAAGAAATACTGAAAGCCTTTGACAATTATGTTTACTTTAACAAAAATACAATTCTTAAAAGAACAATATTTAACAGAAGAGTTCAGTATCCAGGGGAATACTTCAATTACAACATTAAAAATCTCCATAGATTAATGGAAAAATGTGACTGTGGAGTTTTAAAGGCAGCATTTCTATTAGTTAGGTCTCAAAAGAGACAAAATTTTTGTTGGAGTTGCTGATGAAGTTTTATCAGATTTACTTCAGCCAAAATAAATTTAGCTCAAGAGAAACACATATTCAAATGGTGAGTGATGCAGAAGTCCTGAAGCAAGATGGATCAATTCTAAGAGAAGAAGATCAACCTCATCACAGGAAATTAGCAGAATCCATGCGGTTCTTAAGATACAACAATCCTAAAAACACGCGTGTGAAACCCTTACAGTAAGAAGGTCAAACACAAGATTCTTGTCATTGTCAGAACTGTGGAGCAAAGGCACAGACATAAAGAGTGCATAGCAATTAACTTTATCTGTAAATCAGTAGGACACTTTCAGAAAATGTATCAAAGTAGGACATAGCAAAATTCAAATAGCTATTCACATCAAAATATTCATGTGGTAAAATAAAAACAATAGATGAAAAAAAAGGCATTTCCAGAAGAAAAAGGTGATTGGACTGAATCTTTCAACATGAAGATATTTATTTCAATGGTCACCTCACTAATTTTAAGATTGATACAGGGTCAAGTGTCACTTATTATGAAACAAAAGCAGAGAGTGTAGGAGCAGCTGATCAGTTCTGGCAGCATCTGTAGGGCAGCCCAGTGGCTCAGTGGTTAGCACTGCTGCCTGACAGTGCTAGGGAACCAGGTTCAATTCCAGCCTTGGGTGGCTGTCTGTATGGAGTTTGCACATTCTCTCTGTGTCTGCATGGGTTTTCTCTAGGTGCTCCAGTTTTCCCCCCTCCACAATCCAAAGATGTGCAGGTTGGGTGGATTGGCCATGCTAAATTGCCTGTAGTGTTCAGGGATGTGTAGATTAGGTGGGTTACAAGGGGATGGGTGTGGTCAGGATACTCCAAGGTTCAGTGTGGACTTGTTGGGCTGAAGGGGCCTGTTTCCACACTGTAGGAATTCTAATTCTAAGACAGTGCAAACAGAGTTAATATTTTGATCCAATGACCCTTCATCAAAACACACTTATTATGAACTCAACTGATGTTATTCCTGGACAAGTCAGATGCCAGACCGGAACTTAGCTTGATAGATCACATTTTAATTTGTTTTCTGTTTAACAAAGTGGTCTCTCACTGAAAAACAGGCATGCAGTGCTGCTAATTTTACATTAATGATAAAACAAAAGTCCATTAACAAAAGCAATGAAAACAAAATAGAGTAAACCAAACCAGCTGCTCTTAATATAAATTGAAATATTTTTGAGCACACTGTAAAAGTATAATCTCATCCGATTAGAATTGACAGGAGGCAAATATGGGTAACAGCTTTGATCAAACACCCGCAAGGCACGTCAAATAACAAATGTGGCCACGACACAATGTGTAACTGTAAAAGTATAATCTCATTAATCTCAAAACACTCCTTCATAAATCAAAAGAAACAAAATAGCTTTTGTATGCTACCCAAAATGCACCCCGATACGGTACCCAAAATACCACTTGAACAATATTAACACCAGAGTCCCTGTATCTGACACCTCAGCTGAACAGACGTCAGCATTAATGGAGATTGATTGGTTGGTTAACGTAAGAAAGATGGACAACGTTGACTGCCCTGGATTGACAGAAATGACTTTCACTTCTATCAATACTGCAGAAATTTCTGCTACAAGAATCAGGAAGGTATGGAAGAAAGCATGAAGAATGAGGCATTTGATGAACATAATCCAACCTTTGAGTCTGTGTGATAAGTCTTTAATGGATGTAATTCAGACTACAACACAGCTTAAATTATCAAATAATACTCGAAATTGTTTTTTTGGTATCAGATACTGAGGTTATTCGAAGACATAAGTTCAAACAGAGAATTTAATTTCCTTATCTTCCCAGGAAGAATCATTAGTACCACTAACAGAGATCATGCCAAGTAAGAAGTAATCCAGGAAGTGATCATGTTGATTTTACCAAGGCTAAAATCACTCAGGATGATTGAAAACATCCAACCTAAGTATCATGTTGAAGGGGAGGTGATGGTGTAGTTATCTTATTGCTGGACTATTAATCCAGAGACCCAGGTAATGTTCTGGGGACTGGGGTTTGAATCCTGCCATGGCAGCTGGTGGAATTTGAATTCAATAATAATCTGGAATTAGGAATCTAATGATGACCATGAATCCATTGCCAATTGTTAGAAAAATCCATCTGGTTTACTACTGCTCTTTAGGGAAGGAAATCTGTCATCCTTACCTGGTTTGGCCTCCACGTGACTCCAATCTCACATCAATCTAGTTGACTCTTGTCTGCCCTCTGGGCAATTTAGGATGGGCAATATATGCCAGTGATGCCCTTATTTTATGAATGAATGAATGAATTTTAAAAAAATTCTACACTCTTCAACACATATTAACTAGCAGGCTGAGAATAAAAATCTGTTCATACAGATTGAAGACATCATGCGAACAGCAACATAGGAGTTTTGACTGAAAAGGAACAACTAACATCCAAAGATTCAGAGACAGTTCAGAAGAAATTGCTCAGTTGACAAACCTCAAAAGACAGAATGAAGAAATTGCCTGGTCCAGTGATCCAGGACACTGCGAAAAAAAAAGGCACTCTGTTTCAACAGGGGCAACCAGCCTCTGCAAAGGGAATTAATGAGATTAAAGGTTAAACAGCACTTGCCTGTTCCAGCAATGAAGACATCCTCCACAAAGGAAAACCAAGCGATAAAAGGCCCTACAGCTTAAAAGAACTTTCAGTCCTCACGTTATCAGGAACTTAATCAAAGTTGACAGCCTTCAATCTGGGAGGCTACCAATTTTCCAAGTCTGAAGAGAATGTGCGATTGGAGAAATGTGAGACCTCCAGACCCTTTGAATTTGTGAAGTCAGAGACTAAGGCAGAAGATGGCTGCATGGTGACCAGGACTGGGAACTGAATATTCAGGGATGTTTGGCAGTTAGGAAGGATGATTAATGGGTCAGTGTAGACTCGCCGGACTGAATGGCCTGCTTCCACATTTTAGGGATTCTATGAATAAAGAAGAAATGAAGGTGGAGTTGTGCTGAAAATAAAGGATGGCATCTGTACGTTAGGAAAGGATTATTTCAGATTGGAAACACTGTGTAAAATCTGTTTGGGTGGAACTAAGAAACAGTGAGGAGCAGGTGATGTCAGTTGGAGTTATTCATTGATCACCAAATAGTAGTGGTAACATGAGGCATAGTATTAATCAGGAGATGAGAGAAGCATGTAGCATGAGTTGTCAGTTATCATAGGTGATTCAATCTGCATATATTAAATGGTATATATAGTAAAAAGGCAAACCAACTGAGTGCTAGCACTGTGAGGGATGTGTTTCTGGGCTATGTTAGGGAAGGTTTTCTGAAGCAGTATGTCAGAGCACATGCTATTTTAGATCTGGTATTGTGTAATGCAAAGTAGCTAATTAACAATCTTGTTCTTAAAGAACCTTTAGGGATGAGAGACATCAATATGATAGAATGTTGCATGATGTTTTAAAGTAAGGCAGCTCATTCTGAAACAAGGTTGTTAAATTTGAATGAAGAAAATTATGAAGGCAGAAAGCATAAAGTGGCTAAAGTGGATGAGGAAAACATGTTAAAAGGTGCGACTGTAGATAGGCAATGGACAATCTTTAAAGAACTATTACATGACTTACGGCAACTATACATTCCTTAAACATGCAAAAATGTTCAGTCAACTGTGGCTAACAAAGGGAGTTCAGGATTGTAAAGGATTAAACAAAAAGGCCAATGCAGTTGCCAGAAATAGCTGTAATTCTGAGGATTGGGGTGCTTGTAAAAGTACTATAACAAAGTAGGACTAAGAAAATAATTAGGAATAGGAGAATAAAATATGAATGGAATCTAGCAAACAAAAGCATAAAAGTGGTTGTGAAAGCTTCTGTGGACACATAAGAAGAAACCACTTTGCTAAAATGAATGTGGGTCCATTGCAGGCAGAGTCAGGAGAATTTATAATAGGAAAATTGAGAAGAGATCCAAGTGGCTAGGGAAAAAGAGGAGTTGAAGGAAATTAGCATTAGTGTGAAGACTGTACTGGAGAAATTAATGGGACTGGAAGTTGAGAAATCACTAGGACCTGATGGTCGAAAACCCAACATATGATAGAGATAGCTACAGAGATTGCCAATGCATTGGAATTATCTTCCAAAATTTCACAGATTCTGGAATCATCCCTTGGTTTTGGAAGTTAGCAAATGTCACACCATTATCTAAGAAGAGAAGGAGACAGAGAAAACAGTGAATTGTTTTTCTGTTAGCCTTACATCAGTAGTAGGGAAATGCAAGAATCTATTATAAAGAAGGGAATAAATAGTTACTTATTTGATACAGACCTGGGGTAGAGTCAGCGATGGATTTGAAAATAGGGAATCAATTTGATAAAATTGTTGGAATTTTTGTAGACAAATAGCTAGCAGTCTTAATACATGTCGGTACCAATGACTTGGGTAAAAAAAATGAAATGAAGTCTTGCAGCAGGAATTTAGAGATTCAGGTAATAGGTTGAAGAGGAAGATTATGAAAGTTGTAACCTCTGGATTACTTCCAGGGCCACGTGCTACTGACAATGGGAATAGGAAGATAGGTCAGATGAAAGATTTCAAACTAATTTGGCGAATAGATGTAAAGCCAGAAGCAAAGTCCATATTCGCGCTAGGACAGTCCAGCAGGTGTAAATGACATGGACAGATTAAGGCACATGGGAGAGCTAGAAAGCTGAATTGTCTCTACTTTAATGCAAGGAACTTGACTGGTTAGGTGGATGAATTTATAGCATTGGTCAGCTGAGGAATATAGTACTGATGCAATTGCTAAGTCATGATTAAAGGAAGGAGAGGATGGCGGCTCAAAATTCCAGGTGATAGAATTTTCAGGTGTAATAGCAGGGCAGACGTAAGAGAGATGGGGGCACTGCTTTATTGATAAAGGGCACCATCGCTGCAACAATGAGGGAGGATGTCCTAGAAGTGTCTTCAAATGACGCCATCTGCATAGAACTTAGAAATAAAACAGGGTGACTTCTTCGCTGGGATTCTGCTCCAGGCTTCCCAACAGTCAGTGGAAGATAGAGGAGTAGATATGTCAGAAAATCACAGAGAGGTATGAGAGGAGTAGGGTTATGGTGGTGGAGATTTCAACTTTGCTTACATTCACTGGGATTGCCTTAGTGTGGAAAGATTAGATAGGGTGGATTTTTTTTTAAAGTACATCTAGAAGAGATTTTTGTACCAGTATACAGATAGTCTAACTCGAGATGGGACAGTGTTAGACCTAATCCTAGGGAATGAAGTCATTAAAGTGTTTGAAATGTCAGTGAGTGAGCATTTTGTGAATAGTGACCATAATTCAAAGTCATTGTGAAAAGTGGTAGGGATAGTGTAGAAGTTAGCTGTTTAAATGGAGGAAAGCCAATTTCAATACCATTCAGAGACAGTAGGAACTGCAGACGCTGGAGAATCTGAGATAACTCAGGTGTAGAGCTGGATGAACACAGCAGGCCAAGCAGCATGTTCCTCTGATGCTGCTTGGCTTGCTGTATTCATCCAGCTGCTACACCTTGTTATTTTCAATACCATTCAACAGGATCTGGCAAACATAGACTGGGAGCATTTGGAAAGTGGGAGTCTTTTAAAGGTAGTGCAATGAGAATTCAAGGTGTGCATGTTCCTCTAAGAGTGAAATGCTAGGGCATCAAGTCCAGAGAACCCTGGATGTCAAGGGATATCAAGAGTTTGATAAAGTAAAAAAAGAAAGCATATGTTAGGTACAGTGCATTAAAAGAGGGTAGGCCCTTCAGAAGGAGAGAGAGTCTTAAAAAAAATTAGGAAGGCAAAGAGGAGCCACAAAATATCTTTATCAGATAGGATTAAGGAAAAGCCCAAGGCATTTTATAAGTATAGTAAGATTAAGGGGATTACCAGCAAAAGAGAGGGGCCAATTACAGTCCAAAGGGTGATGGTAGAGGGTAGTTTTTGTGACTGGAAGCCTGTGACCAGTATTGTACCATAGGGATCAGTGTTGGGAACCTTGCTGTTCGTTATGTGCATTAACAAATCAGATGTGAATGTCGAAGTTACAATTAGTAAGTTTGCATAAGACACGGAAATTCATGGTGTTGTTGATAGCGAGGAGGATAGTCTCAGGCTACAGTCTGATATTAATCAGCTGGTTAATTGGGCAGAGCAATGGTGGGTGGAATTTAATGCTGAAAAGACTGCAATGATGCATCTTGTGAGATCTAGTAAAGGTAGTTGAAGTCACACCAGGTTATAGTGCTACAAGTTCATTTGAAATCACAAATTTTCAGAGCAGCGGTCTGAAGGCTTGCAATTTCTATTGGACTATAACTTGATTTTATGTGACGTCTGCCTTTGTTCACCCCAGTCCAACACCAGCACCTCCACACCATAGTAAAGGAAAGATATATACAATGAATGGTAGGTCCCTTGGGTGGACTGAGGATCAAAAGACCTGGGTGCACATGTCCATAGATCCCTGAAGGTGCACAGGTAGAAGTGATGCTTGCCTTCATTAGCCAGGATACAGAATATAGGAGCAATGAAGTCTTGTCACAACTTTGTAAAACATTGAACCACAGATGGAACACTGTGTGCAGTTCTGGTCGCCACACTATTGGAAGAATGTGATTGCATCGAAAGGGTGCAGAGGAGATTCACCAGGATATTGCCTGGGATGAAAAGTCTCAGTTAAGTGGAGAGACTGGATAGGATGGGTTTGTTTTCCTTGGAGCAGAGAAGGGTAAGGGGGTTCTGATTAAGGTATAGAAAATTATGAGAGGTATAGGCAGGATTGATCATGAGAAACTCTTCCCCATGGCACACATGCCTAAGACCAGAGGGGATAGGTTTGAGGTGAATAATTAGTAGTTTAGAAGAGATCTGAGGAAAGATTTTCACCCAGAAAAGGGTAGAAATACGGAATGTGCTGCCTGAGTGGGTGGTGAAGGCAGGGACTCTCACAATATTTAAAAAGCAGCTGGATGAGCACTGAAAATGCGAGGGCATGGTAGGCTATGGACGAAATGCAGGTAAATGGGATTAGTATAGTTTGATGTTTATTGGCCTGCATACATATAGTGGTTGAAGGGTTTGTTTCTATGCTGTGTCACTCTATGACTACATTACTAACTAAATTGATAAATGAGAACCAGTGGATGTCACATGCTTTGATTTTCAGAAGGCTTTTGAGGAAGTCCCCCACAGGAGGTGTGTTAACAAAATTAAAGCACAGGATATGGGAGGTAATGTACTGGCTTGAACTAATAATTAGCTAACAGACAGAAAACAGATAGTAGGAATAAATGTGTCATTCACACTTCAGCAGACTATAACTAGTGGGGTACTGTAAGGATCATTGCTTGGTTCCCCCAGCTGTTCACAATATATGTCAATGATTCGGAATTGGGGAGTAGATGTGCTATTGGAAAGAAGGTGGCAGATGGAATATAATGTGGAAACATTTCAGCTAATCCACTGTAGTAACAGAAAAATTGTGCAGAGGATTTCTTAAATGGTAAGAGGTTTAAAAGTGTAGATTTACAAAGGAATCTAAGTGTCCTTATTGATAAGAATCTGAAGACTAATATGTAGGTGCAGCAAGCAATTAGGAAGGCAGTTAGGAATGTTAGAAAACAAAAACTGAAATTGCTGGAAAAACTCAGCATGTCTGGCTGCATCTGTGAAGAGAAAGCAGAATTTACATTTTGGATCCAGTGACCCTTCTTCAGAACCAGAATGGCAGCCTTTCTTGCAAGAGGAATTGAGCAAAGGAGTAGTGAAGTCTTCCTTCAATTGTACAGGAGCTTGGTTAGACAACAGCTGGAGAATTGTGTGCAATTCTAGCCCACTTTTTGCTGGAAAAGTATTATTTCCATAGAGGGAATGCAACAAAAGCTCACTAGACCTGTTCTTAGGCTGGTAGGACTGTCCTATGAAGAAAAATTAGCACAACCGTGGAACAAAAACAAAGTTGCTGGAAAAGCGCAGCATGTCTGGCAGCATCTGTGAAGGAAAAAACAGAGTTAACATTTCAGGTCCAGTGACCCTTCCTCAGAACTGATGGTGGCTGGGAAAACGTCAGTTTATATGCAGAAAATAGGGAGGTGGGTGGGGTAGGGAGTAAACGATAGGATAGAGCCTAAAGAGAGAGGAGAACAGCGGGACAGACAAAGGCATTGATAACAATCAGGCTGGGAAGGTGAATAGTTGCTCATGGGGACTATTAGTGACTAACAGGGGGTGTGTAATAGCAGGCTATGTGGTAACAAGAACAAAAACAAAGTTGCTGGAAAGTCTCAGCAGGTCTAACAGCATCTGTGAAGGAGAAAAAAGAGTTAACGTTTCGGGTCCGGTGACCCTTCCTCGTGTGGTTATGTGGTAACAAGGCCTGGTGTGTGGGGCAGGGGGCTGGGACATGGGAGAGTTTAGGCCCTAAAATTATTGAACTTGATATTGAGCCCAGAGGGCTGCAGGGTCACCACAAGGAAAATGGGGTGTTGTTCATTGGCCAGTATTCTCAGTAAAAAGTGTAGCGAGAAAAGGTGAGGAGAGAAAGATTTGTAATTATGTTGTACCTTTCATAACCTCAGGGTATTCCAAATCCTGTCACTGTTTTACAATAGGAAATCATATTTAAAATGACCAGATAATCTGTTTGATTCCTAATCTTGTTCATTGGGGGATAAATATTAGGCAGAAAAGCTCCCCTGCAATTTCTGTATCCACTTGAGAAGGCAGATAGGGCCTTAGCCTAACATCTCGCTGAGAGGAGAAACTAGTTTTGTCTGCCATAGTGCAATGAGATGTTGCCTCCTCTTTCAATATTCGATTTAAGATGAAAAAGGGGGAGGAGGAGTGAAAAACTACAGGAATTTAATGATTGCAAATAACAACCATGCAGTATGCACCAATATTTTCAGCACCTTCTAAGAGTAGGCCAGTCGCCAGTACAGCAACGGGCTTGTCAAATTACATTTTACAAAGAGACTCTGGAGCAAATTCAATTTGTTTCTAGAGAAAGAGTTATTGATGCATTTGGTGAAAAAACAGGGAATTGATCTATTTTCAAAAGGGATAGGCTTGTTAGGTCTAATGGACTTCATTAACTCCTAAATATGCTTTTGTTTTTTTTTATTCCCAGCATTTCTTTTTCAGTTTAGGTCTTCCATGGCCATGAGTTTTAAAAAATGGCAGCAGGTAACCAGATCTTGGGCTTTTTTTTCCATTCTAGGCTGTAACAAGCCTTTTGAATGATGTGCAGGAGTGATGCAGGATGGCTTTCTTTATGATTTCCTCCCTCCCTGCAGTGAAGAACTTGGTCCCCATTTAACATCTCCTCTGGATTGTATGACTGAGACTGATAATCCATCATACAAGGGGCAGTGGGCGGACAACAATAATTTGCTGCTCCTCAGAGACCAGCTCCTCAGCACGACTAGTTTTGAAAGTAAGTACAGCTGAGATCCGTCTGAAACAGGACAAGCTTAATGGCAAAAAGCACTCTAAAGAAAAATTAACGTTAAGTTGTGATAAATCACGAACAATTTCAAACAGATTTTACAGCCATTTTTCACATAATTCTCACTAAGGATTGCCTCCTTTCTCCCATGACGTAACAATTTTAATTAAGATGTAAAATAGTCTTGAAACCATCAGTAGAAAGATACGATTTAAGGGCTGGTTTGATGAGCTTGAAGAAAATTTCCATATCTCTGTGCAAATAGGAAAAAGGCACTGGAATCGGGTACAGAAGGTTTCTGGTCCATTTATGTGATTAGGGATGTATAGGCCCTGCACCCGTTGCACATAGAATCGTAGAGTCATGGAGTCATACAGCGCAGAAACAGGCCCTTCGGTCCAACCACTCCATGCCGACCATATTCCCAAACTAAACTAGTCCCACCTGCCTGCGCTTGGCACATAACCCACCAAACATTTATTATTCATGCACTTATACAAATGTCTTTCAAACATTGTAACTGTACCCACATCCACCATTTCCTGTGAAAGTTCATTCCACACACGAACCACCCTCTGTGTAAACAGGTTGCTGGTCATGTCTTTGTTAAATCTTTCTCCTGTCACCTTTAAAATATGCTCTTTAGTCTTGAAATTCTCCATTCTAGGGAAAGACACCTGCCATTCACCTTATCCATACCCCTCATGATTTTATAAACCTCTACAAGGTCACCCCTCAACCTCCTACACTCTAGTGAAAAATGCCCCGGCCTATCCTACCTCTTCCAATGACTCAAACCATCCATCCTGACAACATCCTGGTAAATCTTTTCTGAACTTTCTCCAACTTAGTAATACCTCCTATTGATATTGCTGCAATACAGTTAAGGGATGGTGGATATTTTCAGCCCTCATGCCCGAATTTCCTTCACGAATTTTCAGCACCTCTACACAGGGCTATTATGTGAATCAGGGTATAATGTTGTGGTGGTGTGCTACATGGCCTCCTAACCAATGGGGAACTGATGGCAGGAAAATGGTGGCTCTTTATCCATGCTGTGTGCTCCTCCCTCTTCCCTACATTTCTTGCAGCTACAACCATTGGTCACATCCTGTTTAAATTCCACAGTACCGGAGAAAGCAATGGCCTAGTGGTATTAACGCTAGACCATAAACCCAGAGACCCAGATAATGTTCTGGGTGAACCAGGTTCGAATCCTGCCACGGCAGCTGGTGAAATTGAATTCATAAAACAAAATCTGGAATTAAGAATCTGCTGATAACCATGAAATCATTGCCAATTGTCTGGTTCACTAATATCTTTCAGGGAAAGAAATCTGCCATTCTCTCCTGGTCTGGCCTATAAGTGATTCCAGACCCACAACAATGTGCTTCACTTGCAATTACCCTTTGAAATGGCCTAGAAAGCCATTCAGTTGTACCAATCACTACAAAGTCTCAAAGAAATGGAACTGGACGGATCATCTGGCACCGACCTAGGCACTGGAAAAGACAACGGCAGAAACGGCCCTGTCCACCCTGCAAAGTCCTCCTCACTAACATCTGGGGGCTAGTGCCAAAGTTGGGAGAGCGGTCTCACAGACTAGTCAGTCCACAGCCTGACATAGTCATACTCCTGGAATCACACCTTAAAGACAATGTCCCAGATACCACCATCACCCATCCCTGGATATGTCCTGTCTCACTGACAGGACAAACACAGCAGAGGTGGTGGCACGTTGGTATACAGTCGGTTGCCCTGTGAGTCCTTAACATTAACTCCAGACCCCATGAGGTCTCATGGCTTCAGGTTAAAAACAGGCAAGGAAACCTCCTGCTGATTACCACGTAACATCCTCCCTTGGCTGATAAATACATACTCCTCCACGAATGGCTTGGCAGCAGTACTACTGATGGAGCTGGTCTGGTCCTAAAGGACAGAGCAACAATAACCCTTAAAATGAAAGAGGAGAAGAAGAATTAAGAACGATAAGCAAATTAACCTAACATTGGTAGTGGTCAAAACATGAAGAGTTGTTGTAAAAGGGCTCTTGGAAAATCATAACATAATTGAACATTCAATTTTGATTTATGAGAGGGAAATTGGGTCCTTACTCCTTGGAGTTTAGAAAGATGAGAAGCAATCTGAATGAAACATATAAGATCTTTAGTGGGTCTGGACTGGGTAGATGCCGAGAGGTTGTTTCCACTTATGAAAATGTCTGGGACCAGAAGGCATAAGCTCAGAGTAAGGAGAAACCAAGTTAGGACAGAGATGAGGAGGAAATTCTTCTCCAATAGGGTAGTCAATCTGTGAAATTCACCAACACAGAGAACTGTTGAGGCTGGAGCTTTCAGTGTGTTCAAGGCTGAGGTTTTTAAGCATAAATTGAATTTTAATTTTATGGGGAAAAGGCAGAAAGGTGGAGTTGAAGATTATCGCATCAGCCATAATCTCATTGACTGGCAGAGTGGACTGGCTGGGCTGAAGGATCTACTTCTGCTTTTACATCCTAATGGCCTGAAATCCTCTGAGGGATTTTTGAACATAACTAGTGAGATGAATAAAAGGGTACAGTGGACATAATACATTTATAATTTTAGAAAGCATTAAAGTCACCGTATTCTATTGGACCATAGGGCTTCTCTCCAGTTAGTGGTTTAACTTCAGAGTCATCACAGCTCAGACAAGAGAGAGATTAAGCAGGAGATTTCTCCACGGTAACTTCAGCTGGTCTGGGAATTGTTGGTGTTACTCTGCATTGGAAACCAGCCATCCAGCCAAGTGAACTAACCAACCCCCAAAGAAGAAGTTATATCACAAAATTAGGACCAAAATCTCATCTTGACACTGAAGACACAGTCATGTTTTCTGACACCTCTGCCTTGCCAAATATGATAGATTCAGAAAACATCTTGAAATGCAACTGGATATCCTTGAAAATGTAAATTATGGGCAGGAGTAGGCAATTCAGTTCCTTGAGCTGAACATGGTGGAGCTGAAACATAGGGCTACATGCATGCTAGACATGGGACAATATGTTCTTTGCAGTTAAACAATCCCATGACCAATGGATTAAACCAGCACTGTCACATCCAGTCATGAATGCTGATAGACAATCAAACAACTACCAGTGGAGGAGGATCCATAAAATACCCATTCATAAAAAAAAATGCACCTGGTGGAGCTCAATGGCATAGCATATAATACAAGGGTAAACCATTTGCAACCATTGTCAGCTTGAAGTGCCATGTGGATATTCTGCCTTGGTCCCCTCATTAGAGGCCCAGCATCATAGATGGCAATCTCCTTCCAATTCAATTCACTCCACTTGATATCAATGTTGAAGGTATCGGATAAAGCATGGGCTGTGGGCCCCCACAACACACCAGCATTGAACTGAAGACTTGTGCTCCAGATTGATCCTTCCCCCAACCCAGCTTGGCAATTTAAAACAGAGGTGAGGAGAAATTACTTCTCTCAAACGATCATGAATCTGTGGAATTCACTACCTCAGAGTACAGGACATTGAGTAAATTTAAGGAGGAGGTTGATATATTTTCAATTAGGAATGGATTGAAGGGTTATGTAGAGTGGACAGGAAAGTGGAGTTGAGGCTGAGCACACTTCAGGGACTGAATTGCTTACTCCTGCTCATAGTATTCCTGTGTAATACCCTGTTCACAAAAAGCAGGACCAATACAATCTGACCAATTGCTGCCCTGTCAATCTACATATGATCTTTTCACAAAATTATGGAAGTTATCACTGATAGTGCGATTAAGCAACACTTCCAGAGCAATAATTTGTTCACCAATGCTTGGTTGTTTTATGTTGTATGTTTGGACAAGCCAGAGAGAAGAGATTTTAAGCCTTTGATAGATTGTGACAACACTTGATTTATTATATGCTTAAGTTCTAGATACTGCTTTACAAAAATATGACTCTCCACCAAAACCATGATTCTCTCTCCAAAGTCTCTCTCTTTCCCATGATCACTTACATCATCTCAGTGGGGGCTGTTGCACACTGTCTAAAACATTAAATCTTTCAACCCTTTACATTAGAAACTTCATCAGGGCCATTCATCTCAAGACCTTGTAACTGCCTTGATCTAGACATTGTTGCACCTCCACTGGAGTAACATCCTGGAAATCAAGCTCCAGTCAAAGATTTTTAAAAATATGCAGAATTCCCAGTTTACCTGACTTGCACGCACAGATGGCCAGAAAGAATGGACTAGGTTTCAATATTTATAAAGAAGGAGTATCTATTAAAATTAATACCCTATAACTTTAACTCCATTAGTTAAAGCTCTAACCCTTTAAAAAAAAACTTCCTCTTTTACACACACACACACACACACACACACACACACACAGTCAAAAAGACAAATATATGAGTGTTTTGAATGGAGGGAAAACTGGGAAAGCAGTTCAAAGATTGCTGTTCATGGAATCTGCTGACGTAGATCTTGTGCCGATCACAATGCTGCTTCTCAATCTTCCGGCTCATGGTGTTTTCACCGGTTTGCAGGAGGCACAAGGTGGCTGGTTCACACTTACAAAAGTTAATAATTAGTAATGAGTTTATAGCAACTGGTGAAGGGAAAATAAACTGATTCTTTTCAGCCATAAAGCGCTGCTGAGCTTGTGGAGATCTGGTGGCTTCTCAATATCTTGTTCACAGCCCCAAGCTGTTTAGAGACCTGAGAACCAATCACATAGGTGTTGGTAGGCCTTTGTCATCAATAACTCATTAGTAGTCCATTAAGCCAATTGGCCACTTGTTGTTGGGTGAAGCACCATTTTTACACACCCTTGGCTGCAGCTTATCTGTACCTTCTCCAACTACTGCTTGAACCAACAGCTGCGTAAACAGTACTTACAAGGAGTGTCAAATTATTTGCAATAAAAAAGACTGCAGTAATCCTTCAACAATCTTTCACTTAAAAATAGTTCCTTCCACATTTCAGTCTGCAATTAACAATACAAATAATAAAAATACATCATCTTTACAATGTGTATGAAGCAGCTGAACTCAAGACGTGAGGTGAGAGTGACTGCTATTGACATTTATATAGCACTTGGGTGAACATGGCATTAAAGAGCCTGAACAAAACTGAAATAAATGAAAAAGCTCTGCACTGGTTGGAATCACGTCAAGCACAAAAGGAGATCAGTCTTCTCAGTACATCACGCAAGGAAGCCATCAGGACAGCTATGGATCTTTTATCCCAAAGTAGAGACACCACCACTGTACCACAAGAGCCCTTACCCCTCAGGATAGTGTCCTGGGCTCAACTGCCTTCAGCTGCTCTATTAAAGATTTCCCTATAGCATAACGTCAAAAGTGGGAATGTTGGTTGATGGTTGCAGAATGTTCACTATCTGTGATAGTAACTTCTTGGATACTGAAGCAGTACACAAGCAATAAAACCTGGACAATGTTTAGGATTGGGCTGATCAGTGATTTATAACATTCTGGCTGCACAATGACCAAAACTAACTGTTTCCACTTGACATTTAACAGCATTACCATGCTAAAACCCCATATTGAATACATCCTAAGGGTTACAATTGACCAGAAACAAAACTGAACCAGCCATATGAATACTGCAACTGTACGAATAGGTCAGAAGCTAGGAATTCTGCGATGAATTAATTCACCTCCAGACTCTCCAAACCCTGTCTACCATCTACAAGGAACAAGACAAAAGTGTGATGGAATTTTCATCACAATTTGGATCAGATCAGTTCCAACAACATGCAAGAAGCTGAACAGCATTTCAGAGAAAGCAGTTTGCTTGATCAACATTGAGGCAGTCTTGGGATCAGTGAAACAGGCCAGAAATGGTCCCAAAAATGTTGAATCAATTCTTCATTAAGCCCTTCAAATTCATTTCTGAATATTCTTTACTTAGCCATATTAAACAGCAATTTACATAACTATCCTTTGGAAGCAGTATAGAGATGGGAACACATGAATATACAACTGAGGAGCAGGCCATCATTAGTCAAGAATCTATCTACATCTGCCTTAAAAATGTCAGTGATCTGACCTCCATTTATCTCTGTGGAAGAAAGTTCCACAGACTCACGACTCTTTGACAGAAAATGTTACAAAACTGTTCTTAACATCATTTGTGTATGATAACAAAACTAGTGATTCTTTCAAGTGAACTGTTGAAAATTTGTATCTTATATTTAAAAGGTATCTGGCATAATGGGCTGTTACTGTATTTTTGGATCATAGCACTTTAAGATCTGACAAGTATTAGGCTGAAAATTAATGCCAGTTATTTACAAACTACAAAGGACCAAATCCCTCAATTCTAATGTAATTGCCTGTAAGTGACTCTTAGCAGATGGACACTTAATGAGATTGAATGCTATTCCTTTGCCCATAATTTTAACAGATGCATTAACCTGTCTTAACCAAAATAGTAAATGAAAGAAAGTCATATAAGTATATTAATTATGGTCAATAATTGAAGTCTATGTTTATTTTATTGAAGGATATGCAAACATTTTTTGAGAATAAAATAACTGCACATTGTAAAATGTGTGATCATTAGTTCTGAGTTAATAGATCATAGAATATTTAGACACAAATTATCACGAATTATAAACTACGTCTGGAAGAAAATAGATATTGTAACAGAGATAACAAGGCGTGGGGCTGGATGAACACAGCAGGTCAAGCAGCATCATAGGAGCAGG
>JAHRHZ010000033.1:23220965-23258410 GCA_024137785.1 Ginglymostoma cirratum | reverse complement strand
CCTTGTTATCTCGGATTCTCCAGCATCTGCAGTACCTTTTATCTCAGATATTGTAACAGGGTGGCATATCCATGCATGTCCCAAGAGGTTAAACCTTTCATCATGGAGCAGACCATATTGTCTGAAGGGTTCGTAAGGGGCAGGAAAGTAGCTTGGCTGACAATCTTACTGTACACTAAACAATTCTTGAATCAACACCTTTGGGCCACAAGCATATGCCACTTAGAAACACTGAATCGCATAATTTAATTCATGATACATTCCCTCCTTTAAAACTGCTAATTTTTATGCATCAAAATCATTTATATCTCCTCTAATAAAATTAACAATGCTTTCAATTATTAAAACCTGAATTTTTCATGTCATACACTTTGTACTATAAACTCGAGCGAAATGGCCATCTCCTGTGCTGTAATTACTTTGTGGATGGAATTAAATCAAACTCCTTGGAGCAGCCGTGATGGTAGTGAGGTTGGGAGAATCAGCCTGGAGGGCCTGTGTCTGACTCCCAGCAGCGGAGAAACTGTCTTGTATGAAATGAGGGAGGTGGGAAGGACAGAATGTAGGAATCCTTTCCCACTGGTGGCAGGATCTTAGTTCGGGTCTCTGCAGTAGCTCACACGTCTCATTTGGTAAAGTATCATCCTTGAGCTCACCAAGATTTAATGGTGGCTCAGGGATTTGGTAGGACTCACATGTGTCTCCTACGACACCCAACTCTCTCCCACAGTAAACCTCATTGTGTTTATCTGTAGCATCACTGGGGAAGTGGAGGGGGAGTCGCTTTATTACAGACACAAATCTCCTCAAGGCATGAGAATTGGGTTGAGAAACATGTCAGCCATGATCAAATAGTGGATCAGACTCAATGGGCCGAATGGCTTGTTTCTTTTCCCATATCTCATGGTCTTAGGGAAATAGATGAAATATAGAGTAGGTCAAAGGATATAACCATGGTATTCCTATAATTAAAGAAGGATGACAAGTGTAAAGAGTATGTTATTTGTAATGCCTGGCTACATTAATATATCTTTATTTATGTTGTTTTTTCTTTTCTCAGACACATCTCAGAACATCAAAACAAGTTTCTTGTTCCTTCAGGATTTGATGAGGAGCTATACAAATGAAAATTCTTCTATTTCTTTCTTTTACTGGATTTTTCACTATTCTGTCCACATCAAATCCTTGCACAATCTGGTTTTTTCATCACAAATTTTCCTTGAATGAAAATGATTTGTACAAATTAGAACATAGATTTTTTTATTTGAAATATTTCTGTACTTCGAATAAGCATTCATGTTTCTGACTGAATTTTGATCTGATACAAATCTTTGTGTTGTTGCACTTGAACTTTTATTCTATATTTGGACAATAAAAGCACAATAAAAAGATAATTTTTTTCTGAATAATGTATAAATTTCAGGATTGCAATGACCTTTTCCTTTGACATGTTCATTCTCCACAGAGCATCGTCCCAAATGCTGAACAAGTACAAGGCATGTCAGCCTCCATCTCCTTTGGCTGTCTATACCGTCAGCTGCACAAATACAACAAGCAAACAACCAACCCTAAACATTTCTCCAAGACATGGAAATGTCATGTCTTCCCGACTTAACTGCTCGTGACACGTTTGCTGTCATTAGCATCTTGCAGAAGCAATGACGGAAAATGACATTACAGTCTATCTTTCGATGCACTACATTTATTTGTGATAAGCATTGTCACTTTGAGCTATTAAAACCCAATTTGAAATGCATCTCCCTGATAAAGAAAACAGATTCCTGCGAACAACTGAAGTATAAGGGAGTCAAGGATGCGCATGCAAATTTAGCTCGGATGCCACAGTTTACCTAATGAATGTATTAATGCAGCTATTTACCAATTACCTACCTGAGGTAGCAGAGAATGTGAAATGATTCTGTTACGACACAAGGCTATTGAGATTGTTGAAGAGCATTAGAAATGTCTATGAGCTGGCTCTATTGTCTCTCTTGCTAATGTAGGCTTTCCTCCTTGTTTTACCCCATGTTTGATGTGGAATGGCACCGCTCATGTCTCTGTCTCTTTCTCTCTCTTCAATTACCCCTCCAATCTGATACTTTCACCCACCAAGCCATCTACTGACCTCACCCACTCACGTCTGCTTACTGCCCACCTCATCCATTTGCCACTGTATCCATCGGGAATGCACCACAAAAGAAATTGCTACGAACAAGGATGATGAGAGTTACTGACATTGATTTCAAGGCAGCATTTGACAGTGTGTAATATTAAGGAGCTCCTGCAACACAAGTCAATGGGATTTGGGGAAAGTTGTCCACTTATCGGAGTCGTAGCTGGCACAAAGGAAGTTAGTCATGATTGTTGGAGGTCAATCATCTCAGCCTCAGGACAACTCTTCAGGAGTTCCTCAGTTAGTGTCCCAGGCAAAAAGATCTCCAGTTGCTTCAGCAACCACCTCCCTCCTTCATGAGGTCGGAAGTATGAGAAAGTGGAAGAAGACTGAAAGATTTACCATGTAGTTGATAATAAAATGGATAGCTATGGGACCCTGAATAATATCAATGGTTTGTTGAGTGGGCAGAAAAGTGGCAACTGGAATTCAATCCAAACTGTGAGTGCATCACATTAGGGGAGGTCCAACAAAGTGAGGAAATTCACAATAAATGGAAGGGTATTGAGAGGGGTAGACAAAGAGAAAAAGCTTGGAGTACATGTCCGCAGATCCCTGAAAGTAGCAGATGGAAAAAGTGGAAAGAAAAACTGATGGAGAGCTATTCTTAATAGATGAAGCATAGAATACAAATGCAGGGATGTCATTACTGAAACAGCATAAAACTTTGGTGAACCACAACAGAAATTTTATTTACAGTCTTGGTCACTGAACTACAGGAAAGACATACTGGAGAGTATATAGAGAGAATTATAAGAATACTCCTGGGCCTTGAAAGTTGTAACTGTGAGGAAAGAAAGGATAAGTTGGGATAGTTTTCTTCAGTATAGAAGAAGCTGAAGGATGACACAATTGAGGTTTATAAAGTTATGAATAGATTGGTACAAAGACCACAGGAGGGATCTGAATGACATGGGATACGGCAAAACATGAGATAGAATGGGCAACAAGTGTGGCAAGGCCCATCTTGGTATTGGGGGCATCTCATGCCATCTTTTATGGCATGGTGATATTCTCACTAGGCACTGGCGAGTTGCCAATTGATACTGATTATTTCTTGTTAAATGCCAGGTTCACAGTTCAATTTGTCTCATTAGTATTCAGCTGCTTTCTTACCAAACTCAGCAAACAAGCTCAAAACCAGGAAAACTGGACAAGTTAATCAGAGCGGGCACGTGGCAGACTAAGATCATTACTTACTCCAAACAATGGCCAAGTTGTACACTGGGCACTGACATTTCAGGGCACGTACCCTATGTCCATGTATGTTCACATTTGACATCCAACAGCCAACCTTTGGTCCAGGTGAGTAGACAGTGCAGATGGCATGCTGGCCAGTGGTGCTGGGTGTTGGGTGAGTCAGAGTGAGTGATTTTGCAGGCTGGAATGAGAGCATTGGAGCCTTAGTGGGAGAGAAAGAGTGACTGTGAGCTATCAAAGAGATTTGGTGACACTGCATTGACCTTCTTCCTATATTGTTGGGCATTCCCCCAAATGGCTGAGACTGTTTTAACCCAGGTGTCAACCTTGGACCAGGCTGGCATGGTCTGGTGTTGTGGCCTCTATTGCATGTCCTGAAGGAGGAGGAGGAACTCTCATGTTGGCACCACCGCATCCAGCAGGATCTCCAGAGCACAGAAAGGAGCACCAATTTGCCCTCGCCTGCCATATTTGGGGTAAATTTCAAGAACTGTGCCAGACAGCTCAAGACTGACAGTGCATTCTGTGTGGACCCATGGGCTTTCAAAGGTGGTGAGGGCACAAAGGATATCCATCTTTTGTTGGATATTCACTGAGTAGCAAGTTGATCCAGGAATGGCATGTGGTAAGATGGGATGGAAACTGGACATGACAGACACCACAGGGGCATCATAGCTAATTAAAGAGGTGGGTTTGGCAAGAAATGGTAATAAATCTCACCTGCCCTTGCAATGAAAAAACCTGGCGCAGTTTGGACTTGGCTGAAAAACTGTGGGATTCAGCCCTTTTCCTTTTTAATTGTAGACCATAAAGGAGAAAGGACTGGTTAAGACTAATAAATGGGGAAGGAGTTGCTTCATTTAAATAGAATCAACTCACTGGAACTCATTATGAGTTGTGTTTACGCTGTTGCTTTGTTCAAGGGGTGGAGGAAGAGATCTAAGAATATCAGGGTGCGTCTGCAGAGTGAGCTTCACTCAGTGACAGATTTCTGATTGGCTTGTACTATTGGGATATGTTATGGATTGCCAGAAGTCATGAGCATGACAACAACTTCCTTCTTAGTTCCAGAGCACATGAACAGCTTGTGCACAGTGATCCAACAGGAGAAGCTTCAGGACTGCAGATAAACAAGATCCCAGTCTCTGTCTGTCTTTCTCTCTGCAATGAAGTCCCAATGCCTGGTAGACAGCTAGTTATTCTCTCCCATCAGATGCTGTAAGTTGCCTCTAAACTAGTGACTGAAAGATTTGAAAGAAACTGGAAATAAATGGATAGGAGAACAGAAGGCCATTTTGCCGATTAACTCTACACCAGCTCAGTCACTCCCATTTCCCCATTTCACCCTGTTGCCCTGTATATTTAATTCCCTCAAAAGTCCATCCAATTTCATTTGAAATCATTGATCCTTTCCCCTTCCACCAATCTCATAAACTGCAATTTTCAGCTCACCACCACTTGCTGTAAACATAAAGATTTTCCTCACATCCCTTTCATAACTCTTCCCCAGAACCTTAAGTCTATGTTTCCTTTATCTCAACTTAACAGGAAGAGTTTTTCTTTCCCTACCTTATCTAAACGTGTCTTAATCCTATATACAGCTGCCGAATCTCTCCTGAATCATGTTCATTCCAAAGGAAACAAACCAGCTTCTCCCACCAAATCTTGTTTGAAATCCCCCACCCTTGGACCACTCTGGTATATCTCCTCTATACCCTCTCAGGGATCATTATTTTGATAATATTATGCAATATTTTTCGTTTCTGTAACCCTTTCATAAAACATACTAGGTGCTCCACAGGCATTAAATCACCAAACTGTTGGTTGAGGCAAGGAGTCTCTAGGAGCAAGAGACATCCAATCAGCTGAGAGATGTGATTTTTAAGAATCATTTTAAATGAAGAGGAAGAAGTGGAGAGATGGTGAGTTATGGAAAGGGAATTCCACAACTTAGGATCGAGATAGCTGAAGAAATGGCCATCAATGCTACAGGGAATTTCGGAATACATAAGCAACCAAATCTGGAAGGATGCATATTTCTCAAAGACCTTTGGGCTGGAGAAGGTCAGAGAAAAAAAGAGGTGAAAGCATGCAGGGATTTCAACATCGAGTCACTGAGTTTTACAGCACAGGAAGAGACCCCTGGAACCAACTTGTCCACGCTAACCAAACATCCCAATATGACCTGGTCCCATTTGCTAGCATTTGGCCCATATCCCCTTCTAATTGTAGATGTCCTTTAAATGTTGTAACTGTGACCGCTTCCAGCATCTCCTCTGGCAGCTTCTTCCATACATGCACCACCCTCTACGTGAAAAAGTTGCCCCTCAGGTCCCTTTTAAATCTTTCTCCTCTTATCATAACCTATGCCCTCTAGTTTGGGACTTCGCTACCCTGGGAAAAAGATCTTGGCTGTTCACGCTATTCATACTCCTCATGACTTTATAAAGCTCTATAACATGTTTTAAATTTGACTTGTTGTTGCACTCAGAGCCATTGTAGGTCATGAAGCTCGTGGGATGAATAATGCACAGACGAGCACATAACATTTCTATTCATCAGCCAAATAGATCAATACCAGTAAAGGCCATGTTTGGTCACCTGTACCATTTTAATTTTTCAAATGAAAGAAAATGTTTAGCAGCAATGAACTGCTGACTACATGATGGAAAAAAAAAGCACTCCTCTCTCTCAAATATTGGTTTCATTCAGTTATGGTACAGGCATGCTCCATAAAATGTGAGGGTACTTCCTTGCCGTGGGCTGTATTATCTTGGCATCATGTGTGCTAGCACCAGAAGAAAATGAGTTACGCAAGTCTAAACTGGAGCTCTAAACAATATGTTAGTTCTAGAAATCCAGACGCACTGCACCAGTTAAGGCTGCATCCTGGTTTTTCAAAATATCTTAGAATCATCAAATCCCTACGATGTGGAAGCAGGCCATTTGGCCCGTCGAGCCTAAACTGACCCTCTGAAGAGCATCCCACCCACAGCCACCACCCCACCCCCCATGCCCTATTCCCTGTAACCCTCCATTTCCCATGGCTAATCCACCTAACCTGCACAGCTTTGGATGGTAGGAGGAAATCGGAGCCCCTGGAGGAAACCTATGCAGACATGGGGAAAATTTAGGGCAGCGTGGTGGTTAACACTGCTGCCTGAAGCACCAGATATTCTGGTTTGATTCCTCACTCAGGCGACTGTCTGTGTGGAGTTTGCACATCCTCCCTGTGTCTGTGTGGGTTTCCTCCCACAGTCTAAAGAAATGCAGGTTAAATTGCCCGCAGTGTCTCAGAATGTGTCGTTCAGGTGGATTAGCTGTGGGAAATGCTGGGTCACAGGGATAGCATAGATGGTTGGTTCCGGGTTGGTTGGTGTGTCCCGAATGGCCTGCTTCCACACAGTAGGGATTCTATGATTCCATGTGCAAACTGCACACAGTCACCTGAGGCTGAGTCACCAGGTCCTTGGCACTGTGAGGCAGTAATGCCTACTACTGAGCCACAGTCTGCCCAATTTTTTTTGTCAATATCTGTAACCCAGAAACAGCCAAGCACACACTGCTGTGTACTCAATGTGATTGTTTAACAGGTCTGTCAGAATCTGTATCAGATTTTACAGCACTTGGACCTAGCCTGCTTGAAAACAGATAACAGCCTTAATAATGAACATCTGATTATAGCCAGATGGTGCCCAGTTAGATTAAACACACACTAAAGGAATCTCTCACCCATTCCAATTATTACATCAAGACTGCATGTTTCATGAGCCTTCATTTGTGAGATTATATTTTCATCTCTCGTTATTTTTAGCAGAGGAAGAAATGTGACGATGAAACAGTGTTTCCTTTATACAATTATGGAGTAAGATGACTTTAAGACAAACATTCAGGAGCGTCACTTGGCACGGAATGAAATGGGTCGGATACAGTCTGTCAGGAAGTGAGGAGGAGTTGAATTTGATAGGACCAACAGCCTTTTCTGATGCCAAGTTTACAGATATTCTCATGCAGCTGCCGAGAAGGTAAATACTGGGGCCTTGGAACAAATGTTTCTGGTTTCCTCATGATTCAGGGATCTGCTGCCCTCTGGGTACGTGCCTAGAATTCCACAAATAAATGTTGTTCTCAGCCTGAGTCCTTCACCCAGTCATTCTCAGCTGCATTCATCACTGACCATCCTTCTGTCAGACAATCAAGCTTCACTAACACTCTGCAGGGCTCAGCTCCATTTTGAAGAAAGATCAGACCTCATGGGGTGGGTGGGGATAGTGTTGTGGTAAACATCGCTGAAGCAGTAATCCAGAGGCCCAGGCTGGAGTTCAAATCTCAGCTTGTCAGGTTCAAATTCAAGTGATAGATCTGGAATTAGGAATTAATGTCAGTAATGGTGACTGTGGGCATAATCTTACATGGGTTATAGTGAGATTTCAGGCAGAATCATTTGAAAAGTCTGGTCATGCCCATTTTGATGTCATGAGGAATTCACTTAGGCATTTGCAGGGCAGCAAAATGAGTTTCTCATGAGGCAGCAGCAAGTCGCCAATTAAGGGGCATTACTTTGAAGATGTAACCAGTTTTGTAGATTTATTTGACAGACAGGAATCAGAATGGAAATTACTGTTTTTTGCAGGGTAGCAGTTAGTGACTAATGGTGTGCTGCAAGGATCAGTGCTTGTGCCTCAGTTATTCATGATATATATAAATGACCTGGCTGAAGGAACTAAATGCAACCTTTCCAAAACTAAATGAAATTGTGCATTGTGAGGATGATGTAAGGAAGATTCAAGGTATTTTAGACAAGTTGAGTGAGGGGAAAAAGACATTGTAGATGCAGTACAACATGGCTAAATGTGAAGTTGTATACTTCAATGTGATAAACAGGAAGGAAGAGCATTATTTAAGTGGTAATTGAAATAACTCTACAGAGTCCAGTATCCCATCACCAAGTCACCCTTTATTTACAAGTGGAGTGTCTTTGACACTGATCCAGCTTCCTCAGAGCCAGCTCTCAGAGTAAGCAGGATGTCTGACACTCCTGTTCTTATCAGTCAGCCAGGACTCCCTGATTAGCACACCCAATCAGGGAATTCATATTCTATGAAGTCTACCTGGCTGACCTCATTACAATCACTACAGTAGCATATTAGGAAATGTGGATGTACAAAGGGATCTGGTTGTCCCTGTCCACCATTAAACGGGCTGGTGCAGCAAACAATTGGGAACACAAATGGCTTAACAGCCTTCATTTTAAGGAGATATGAGTTCAGAAGAAAGGGTGTTTTATGGCAGATATGCTGAGCTGTGGTGAGACTTTTACATGGACCATTGCCTGTGTTTTGGTCTCCTGCCCAAGAAAGGATTTGCTAGTCAAACAAGGAGTACAATGGAGCTTCCCTAGGCTGATACTTAGGGATAGTAAGATAGTTCTATTAGGAGAGATTAACTCACTGGGCCTGTATTCACTAGAGTTTGAAAGGATGCGAGGGATCTGTTTGAACTGTATATAATTCTAACATGGCTAGGGAGACTTGATGCAGGGAAGATTTTTCCCTGCTTGGAGAGTCTACGAGCAGGGGTCACAGTTTCAGGTTGTAGAGAAGATCATTCAGGATGACCATACATCATCATATGTGATCCCTACAGTGTGGAAGCAGGCCATTTGGCCCATCAAGTTCACACCAGCTGTCCAAAGAACATCCAACTCAGATCCACCCCCCTACCCTATCTCTGCATTTCCCCATGGATAATCCACGCAGCCAGCAGACCCCTGGACATTATGGGCAGTTTAGTGTGGCCAGTCCACCTCAGCTGCACATTTTTGGCCTGCGGGAGGAAACTGGAGTTAACCCACAAAGACACGGGGAGAACATGCAAATTCCACACAGACAGTCACTCAAGGCTGGAATCAAACCCAGGTTGCTGGAGCTATAAGGCAGCAGTGCTAACCACCCTACCACCAATTTTTTGCTGTTTTCTAAAGATAAGCTGTTTGTCACACTAGTTAGTCAGTATCTGTTTTGTTGGAGGTGGGTGGGGACGGTGGGAATATCCTTCTGTATGGTGCACTGAGGCACCAATCTCACAGCTACAGTGCACGTCAACTATCCCGGCAGCAAATATACTGCAAATTTATTCAACCAAACGGCCATGTTGGAAAATGCTTGTAGGGGCCAGTCATCGGCCCAGTCTGAGGTTTGAGGGGAGGGGTGGTGCTATTGATCAGGGGATGTTGATACCATCAATCACAGGCACATCCCACACACTGTCCAGGGATTTGGCCACAGCTGGTTATCTACTTGGGCTGGGCACATGCAGGGGCTATGCTCCTGAGGCAAAGGAGGAAATTGCTGGGGCCTTGAGAGAAATCTTTGTATCCTTACTGGCTACAGGAGAGGCCCCAGAGGATTGGAGAATAGCCAATGTTGTTCCTTTGTTTAAGAAGGGTGGCAGGATAATCCAGCTAATTACAGGCCACTGAGCCTTATGTCAGTGGGAGGGAAATTATTGGAGAGGATTCTTTAAGACAGGATTTACTCTCACTTGGAAATAAATGGGTGTATTAGCGGGAAGCCATATGGTCTTGTGAAGGGGACGTTGTGTCTCACTAACTTGATTGAGATATTTGAGGAAGTGACGAAGATGATCAATGTGGGTAGGGCAGTGGATGTTGTCGACATGGACTTCAGTAAGACTTTTGACAAGGTCCCTCATGGCAGACTGATACAGAAGGTAAAGTCACACGAGATCAGAGGTGAGCCTGCAAGATGGATAAAAAACTGGCTTGGTCACAGAAGACAGAGGGTAGCAGTGGAAGGGTGCGTTTCTGAATGGAGGGCTGTGACTAGTGGCATTCCTCAGGGATCAGTGTTGGGACCTTTGCTGTTTGTAATATATACAAATGATTTGGAGGAAAATGTAATTGGTTTGATTAGTAAGTACAGTGGTCAAGGTTTTGGCCTGTAGTGTCCTGGGGTAGGGGTGTGGGGTGAATATTGTCATGGGGTGAGGGAGCCCATGCATTGATTGTTGAATAGGGTGCAAACAGGTGCCTACAGGGGAATCACTGCCAAAGGGCTGTGGGATTCACGGCTGAGTGTAAAGCAGAGGCATGTGCGGAGGTGTTGATAGGGATGGTGAAGAGGGGTAAATCAATGAGCATAAAGGAGGAGGGTGTAAGCACAACTGTATTGGAGGACATGGTAGGCTGTGAGAGGGCGAGTTATCAATAGTGACCACCACCTCGGCCTCAACAGGGGGAGAGTAGAAGGTAACAGTGGGCATCATCAAGGCGATATGTTAGGGAGGGGGGCAGGGTGGAAGTTGGGGGCAAAGTTGGGGGAGTGGATGGAAATGAGCTTTTGGAATAGTGCAAGGTAAAAAGGGATATGGAGATTCTGAGGTGGGAATGAGGATGTTTCCTGGTGACCAGGTGGAGCCCGGTGTTGAGGGAGTAGAGGAAAAGTTGTGTTCTCTGCCATCACTTGCTGTTCTCTAGCTGCGAAATGCAACTGGACAGTATCACTCAGCGGCATGAAAGTATGGGATCCATTTTTACTGAATGCTAAGTCACTCGGGCCAAATCCTTAAATGCAAACTCTAGCCACATTTCATTGGCAATCATATCATGTTCATTTGCATGCAGAGAGAACATGCTTAAAGTTCAAATGCTGATCAAAGGCAAATTGCATGCTGTCATTTCTGCTTGCAAATCTGACACTGGCATCTCAATGACAGAGAAGTTAGCAGCAATGTCTTTACAGGAGAAGAATGTTGGCCAAAAGTATCTCATCAGTTGTGAAACTTCTGAAGGTGCTATGGGATGAGGGAACATAGCTGAGATACAAGAATGACGATGAACTGCACTGAATTCAATGATAATCTGAGATAACAAGCATGGGGCTGGATGAACACAGCAGGTCAAGCAGCATCATAGGAGCAGGAAAACTTGACGTTTTGGGCCTAAACCCATAATCTGTATTGGTTGATGTGGGTCTGGGATGGGTAGGGTCTCATAGCATAACAGGCACTCCCTTTGATGTAATGTGCCAGTTACTCATCTGGCGTAGCTGAACTGGTGAAGATGTTGAGAGGAGGGCCATTGTAGAACAGATGTTAGGCTCCTGAAGATGCGGGACCCTCCAGTAAAGCGTGGACAAAGAGACCAGCATCATTCTGGAGAGTTCTACACTACACCGTTGCAGCAGGCAGTAAGACAATGTGCTGGATGCAGAGATATTGGAGGAACTGGAGCAGTCTCCTGAAGAAGAGGGCAAGGGCAACAGTGAGCAGGAAGCTGGCCCTGTGTATGGCAGAACTCAGTTGTATTGGGTACAACAAGTCAGATAAGATCTGATTGATGAGAGCTGGGTGCCATGCTGATGGAAGAACAGTGGTTGGTCATCATGCCAGAATTTGGCTTGCATTGAGGAAGTGAACTGCGGCCTCTTTCTCTTTTGCTTGTGTTTACATCTGCTGCATGTAAATAAAAGCTCATGCTTGGAGTTGTCCGATTGCTAGGCTGCATGTGATATTCCCCTGTTTGGACAAAGACAAATTACAGGACTACAACTTGGGCACTAGGGGCAAATAATGATGACTTAGAGAGCATGTTGAGGTGGGATGTAGCTAAGAATTGTGTGGCCTGACAGACAAACAGTGATTCGGGTGAGAGACTCACTATCATACTATTACTGGAG
The DNA here is from genome assembly GCA_024137785.1 of Ginglymostoma cirratum. NCBI lineage: Eukaryota > Metazoa > Chordata > Chondrichthyes > Orectolobiformes > Ginglymostomatidae > Ginglymostoma > Ginglymostoma cirratum. The sequence continues at coordinate 23,246,338 of JAHRHZ010000033.1, read as the reverse complement.
AGCACATGGTCAGCATGATGCACAGCAAATTTCTGAAGTTATTTCATAAGCACCTCCCAGGCCTGGGACCTCAATTACTTAGAAGGACAAGCCTGGACTTTAATCCTGGCAAGTCATGCTGAAGAGAGGCATGATGTATTTTGGTAGTAAGAATGAGGCGAGGCAATAAAGTAAGTGATGCCACTTTAAAAGGGTACTGTGGGAGTGTGTACACAAATCTTTGAAGGTTACAGAAGATGATGAAAAGCATTTACAAAAATAAGTGAGATCCTTGAATAAATTTTTTGCCTCCTCAATCATGGGATGTGGGTGTCGCTGTCAAGGCCAGCATTTATTATTCATCCTTAGTTGCCCTTGAGAAGGTGGTGATGAGCTGCCATCTTGAACCATTGCAATCCATGTGGTGTAGGTGTGTTAGAGAAGGATTTCCATGTCTTTGATGATAGAGGAAACTGCAGATAATGTTATTTTTATTCACTTACAGGGTGTGGGTGGCATAAGCTAGCCCAGCATTCATTGCCCATCGCTAGTTGCCCACTAGGCAGTTAAGAGTCAATCCCATTGCTGTGGGTCTGGAGTCACATATAGACCAGATAGGTAAGGATGGCAGTTTCTTCCCCTAAAGGATATTAGTGAGCCAATCCAAAATGGATTCATGGTCATCATTACACTCTTAATTTCAGAATAAAAACCAAAAGAACTGCGGATGCTGTAAATCAGGAACAAAAACAGAAGTTACTGGAAAAGTTCAGCAGGTCTGGCAGCATCTGTGAAGGAAAAAACAGAGTTAACGTTTTGGGTCCGGTGTTCTGAAGAAGGGTCACCAGACTCGAAACATTAACTCTTGTGTTTTTTCCTTCACGGATGCTGCCAGACATGCTGAGCTTTTCCAGCAACTTTGTTTTTGTTCTTAATTTCAGACTTATATTGAATTTAAATTCCACCATCTGCCATGACAGGATTCGGACCCAGGTCCCCAGAACATTACCTGGGTCTGTGGACTAATAGTCTAATGATAACATCACTAGGTCATCACGTCCTCTAATGGTGTTCCCGCTGCTGTGGTGACTGACCAGATCTCTTTCTTTCTTCCATTTCCTCCTTTGTTTGTCACATAAGCTGCTTCTGGGACATTTGTCATCAGTATGTCCCTTGGCTTAAGAGCTCCTTGCGATAGACCTTCCAGTGCCTGGACAGTAAACTTGAAAATCCTTATTTTGTAACAATCCAACTCATCAGCTATGTTTAAATGGCTCGCAATTACTCGAAAAAAGTATTCAAATTCACCTGGATAATGCTGGTTAATTAACTGGTCTCTTACTTTTTAAGGATCGAGTCTGTTTAACAACCACAACGTGAATGGCATCTTTACCTTTTCAAACAGTATCTGATTTATGATGGTTGAAGTTGGCCAAAGCCTTTAAGATCATCTTTCAGAAGGTTCCCAACTCTACAAAAGGCTTCTCTAAGGTTCACAAACTGACTGTACTATTTGTTTACTTAGGGCAGCATGGTGGCTCAGCGGTTAGCACTGCTGCCTCACAACGCCAGGTGCCCGCGTCCGATTCCACCCTCAGGCGACTGTCTGTGTGGAGTTTACACATGCTCCCTGTGTCTGCATGGGTTTCCTCCGGGTGCTCTGGTTTCTTCCCACAGTCCAAAGATGTGCAGGTGAAGTGGATTGGCCATGCTAACTTGCATGTAGTGTTCAGGAATGTGCAGATTCAGTGGGTTATAGGGGAATGGTCTGGGTGGGATGCTCTGACGTTTGGTGTGGACTTGTTGGGCTGATGGGCCTGGTTCCACACTGTAAGGATTCTATGACTTAACAGGTGCAGCTCTCACAACCTTGAAGAATCTACTGACCTTAGCTAAACCCAGGGGAAAATTGAATTTGGAGCAAGTATTTAAATAGAGAACTCAATGTCACTTCACGTACATAGCTCATTGCTGTGTTTCCCAATCCAGGGTAAATTGCAGGCACTGGGAATGAAAGGAAAAGCATACAGTAGTGTCCCTGTGCACCTCTCATTTGAGTAATCCCAACACAGGTTTGTTCAGCATCAGAAGGGAAGTATCCAATCCTTTAGCACGCCCACTGGAAGTATTTTTTAAAAGAACATGTTTTATAGCAGCCTTCTTTGTATCTCCCAGAAACAAAAGCAGGCCTTACTTTCAAAGAGCTTGCGCAGTCATGATGGCCCAAATGGCCTTCCTCTGTACTGTAAACCTGGATAAGTTTACATGATTTGAACTCTTTTAATGCTTGTCTTCAATATTTAACACCTGTCGAACTGAATAAATCAGACTTGGCAGATCCAAAACATGGACCGGATCGATAAATTCCATGTTGCTTGAAGCTCATATTCAGAGAATAAATAATGGTCAGTGTATGGAACAGTGACTATTGACACATGATAATGGAAACAGGTACAAACAGCTGTCCCTGGATAAAGCAAAATCATACTCTGGTTTTATACGTTATGGAAGATTGTTTGTAAGAGGTCATTCAGCTCTTGGTTTGCGCTGTATCTTACTTGCATGAATGCTCATGACTCTGTCAACTTGCAAGCAGACACTGAGGCATCTGGAACAAACCCAGGCAAATGGAGTTGAAGTACAAATCAGCCATAATATAATTAATAACAGGCTCAAAGGACTGAATGGCCTGTTCCTATCAAGCAAAGCCTTTTGAATAAAATACCAATCACTGGCCAAAATGCCCTATTAAATTTATTGGTCCATTGCAGTGTAACAAAAGACACCAGCAATTTTGTATTTCCGAAGTTACGTTTTGCTGAAAGACTTGGACTCCACCATCTTTTAATCTAGCTCATATAGTATGTCGGACAAGGCTGTCTGCTGTTCCTGTGTCTGTCTGTGCATTTACGCAAAGCTATCTATAGCTGACAACATGGGGTCATCATCTGCCTGGGGCTGAGCAAGTGCCAAGTCGCTAGCTGTCCTCCGAATGCCAGCAACCTGTGGTGTTTATTTCTTGGCTAGATGTGAAGAAGGTCAAAAACCACACGACACCAGGTTTTATTCCAACAGGTTTATTTGAAAACACAAACTTTCAGAGTCTCACTCCTTCTTCAGGTGTTAGTGAGAGAGGTGGCATCAGACACAGAATTTATAAGCAAAAGATCAAAGGGCAATAGAACTGATGTGAGTATATTGAACAAACCTAAGATGGCTGTTAAATCTTTAATCAGTTAGAAAGGAGATGCAGGTTTCAATGGATTAATATGCAACTCCCAGAATTTCTTTCAAGTCACTGCCCTGAGATAACTAAAGGTTTTATCAGCATATCAGAAGTGACATTTCAGGTCAGACAGTGCACAGTTCTGAAGAAGGGTAATACCCGAAATGTTGACTGCTCCTTTCCATCGGATGCTGCCTGTACTGCTGTGTTCTTCCAGCCTCCTGTTTGTCTACATTTTGAGAGTGAGGCCTCGTTTCGAATTTGCATTTGCAGATTTGTAATTTGTAATACATCCTATTTTGTTCAAAAAGCACACAATTTGTAGACAGTCAAAGTGGCATTTTACAAATTCCTTCTTTGGAAATTAAACCAGTCTGACTCCAAGTTGAAACACTGATTCTAAACAAGGCCTCACTCCCAAAATGTATTGTCTGACCTGAGATGTCACCTCTTGTATACACTGATAAAACCTTTAGTTATCTCTGGGCAGTGACTTGAAAGAAATTCTGGGATTTGCATATTAATCAGTGGAAACCTGCACCTCCTTTCTAACTGATTAAAGATTTAACAGCCATCTTAGATTTGTTCAAAACATTCGCATCAGTTCTATGACCCTTTGATCTTTTGCTTATAAATTCTGTGCCTGATGCCACCTCTGTCACTAACACCTGAAGAAGGAGCGAGACTCCGAAAGCTTGTGATTTTTGACTGTGCCCACCCAGTCCAACACCGGCACCTCCATGTCATAGCTATGAAGAGGTAGCAGTGACATGTTCACCAGAACATGCTCCTGAGTTTAATCAAGTGGAAGAGCCCTCTGAGGTGAATGTATCTCACCTGGTGGAAGGTACAGGAGGAGGCCTTGCTAATTCTTCCTCTGAGGTATTTGCGATCTCTTCCTCCGAGTTGGAGGACAATCTGATAGGGTGAGGGACTGGCTCTGTTCAGTGCAGAGGTTGTGTGGGCGCTGCTTATGGCTGGAGAAGAAAGGAATAGCCATTTGTGGTGCAATAGGGATTGAAGCTTGAGCATGTTACAAATATGTTCACAGTGGTGGTCATGTGAAAGCAGTTTTGCAAGGCACATGTCACCTACTTGGTTACCTGGACATGGAGATCTTGACATCTCCACATGAGTGGTCTTGATCCTCTCCAGTGACTCAAAGGTCGTCTCTTCATCAGGGATGAGGAGATGTATGTCAACCACCCCACCACACATCTTAGCTCTTTCGCACCTATTATGAGACAGCTGCAATGTGGTTCTCTTGTAATCAAAGGATGGGATTGAGTGGGATAAAAGTGGCTAGCAGCATCCTAGAAGAGTATAAAGGCAGTAGGAATATACTTAAGAGGGAAACCAGGAGGGCAAAAAGGGGACTTGTGTTAGCTTTGGCAAATAGGGTTAAAGAGAATCCAAAGGGATTCTACAAATACATTAAGGAAAAAGGGTACCGAAGGAGAGAACAGACTCCCTTAAAGAGCAGCCAGGCCACCTATGTGTGGTACCACAGGAGATGGGGGAGATACTAAATGACTATTTTGAAACAGTGTTTACTGTGGAGAAGGATACTGAAGATAGACAATGTGGGGAAGTAAATAGTGACATCTTGAAAAATGTCCATTTTAGAGAGGAGGTGCTGGATATCTTAAACACACAAAGGTGGATAAATCCCTGGGACTTGATCAGGGAACTGTAACCCAGAACTCTTTGGGAAGTTAGGGAGGTGATTGCTGGGCCCCTTGCTCAGATATTTGTATCATCAATAGATACAGACGAGGTACCAGAAGACTGGAGCTTGTGTGGTGCCACTATTTAAGAAAGGTGGTAAGGAAATGCCAGGGAACTACAGCCTGGTGAGCCTGACACCAGTGGTAGGCAAGTAGTTGGAGGGAATCCTGAGGCACAGGACTTACATGTATTTGGAAAGGCAAGGACTGATGAAGGATAGTCAACATGGCTTTGTGTGTGGAAAATCATGTCTCCTGAACTTGATTGAGGATTTTGAAGAAGGAGCAAAGAGGATTGATGTGGGCAGAGCAGTGGACGTGATCTATGTGGACTTCAGTAAGGTGTTCGACAATGATCCTCATAGTAGTCAGGTTAGCAAGGTTACAGCACACAGAGTAGAGGGAGAACTAGCTATTTGGATATAGAACTGGTTTGACAGTAGAAGGCAAAGGGTGGTGGTGGAGGGTTGCTTTTCAGACTGGAGGTCTGTGACTAGCGATGTGCCACAAGGATCGATGTTGGGTCCATTGGTTTTTGTCATTTACATAAATGATTTTGATGTGAACATAGGAGGTATGGTTAATAAGTTTGCAGTTGGCACCAAAATTCGAGGTGTAGTGGACAGCCAAGAAGATTACCTCAAAGTACGACAGGACCTTGATCAGATGGGCCAATGGGCAGATGGAGGTTAATTTAGAAAAATGTGAGGTACTGCATTTTGGAGAGGAAAATCAGGGCAGGACATATACACTTAAAGTAAGTTCTTGGGGAGTGTTTCTAAACAAACAGAAATTCGAGTGTAGGTTCATAGTTCATTGAAAGTGGAGTCGCAGATGGATAGGATAGTGAAGAAGGTGTTTGGTACGCTTGCCTTTATTGGTCAGTGCATTGAGTATAGGAGTTGGGACGTCATGTGGCAGCTGTACAGGACACTGGTTAGGCCTCTGTTGGAATACTGCATGAAATTCTGGTCTCCCTGCTCTAGGAAGGATGTTGTGAAACTGCAAGTGTTCAGAAAGGATTGACAAGGACGTTGCTAGAGTTGGTTAATTTGAGATATAGGAAGAGGCTGAATAGACTGGGGCTATTTTCCGTGGAGGTTTATAAAATCATGAGGAGCATAGATAGGGTAAATAGACAAGGTCTTTTCCCCAGGGTAGGGGAGTCCAAAACCAGAGGGCACAGATTTAAGGTAACAGGGGAAAGATCTAAATTGGACCTAACGGGCAATTTTTCCACACAGAGGGTGGTGCATTTATGGAAAGAGCTGCCAGAGGAGGTGGTGGAGGCTAGTGTAATTACAACATTTTAAAGGGACCTGGATATGTATATGGGAATGGGAATAGGAAGAGTTTAGAGGGATATTGGCCAAATGCTCGCAAATGGGACTAAATTCATTTCAGATATCTGGATGGCATGGATGAGTTGGACTCAAGCATCGTGCTGTGTATCTCTATGACTCTATAACTCTAAGAGGTTTCCCAACTGAATAAGTTCAAAGAGCAAATGACAGGAAAGGTTTTTATTTTGGGGGGAATGGGGGTAGGTGAGAGTGACTCAAGGAGGATACTGCATGAAATTGTAAAAGTTTTCATGGAAGGTGTGTACACTGGCAGAGCTACAGTATGTAGTAGCAGAGAGAAGATGGCGATACAGTCACTTGTGGATCACAAAAGAAACTCCTTGCAGTATTCTTCTGAACTGTGGACACACAATCATCCGAATAGTGATCTCTGACTTGGCTGGCAGGAAAATGCCAAAGTCTTCTCTGGCAATGCTGCAGAATGAGGGTGGCCCACTTCTCCATTGTCCCATCCACCAGGACCTCCAGGTCCCTGTGAGTGAAGTGGGGTATCAACTTCTTTATCATAGCCATCACCTTCTGTAATGTGATATGGAAACAGACTTAGAATAATCAGTCCTGGCTTGTAGCATTTGATGTGCTATGCAACTGGTGCCTCAAGTATCCATGCCACCTGATCACAGGCACAATTAGCTTTCCTACCTCCGTGAGCAGATGATTTAATGACATGGGCATTGTAGAGGCTGGGTGAATAATTCACAAAGTGAACTGTAGAGATTTTCACAAAAAAAGTGATCAGGACTCACAGAGGGAAACCTTCCATGAAACTCCCTTACATTTCCACTTGGCCCAAAATAGGAAAGGTCATTTCGATAAAGTTACCAATATCTAGACATTCTGCCTGAAAAAGTAATGGAATCTGAGTATACAAATAATTTCAAAAAGCATTTAGACAGGAACTTGAAGATGTGGAACTTTTGGGATATGGACAAAGCATTGTAATGAAGGCTGATTTGATGTGATTTGATTTATTGTAGTCACATGTACTGAGATATAGGGAAAAGTATTGGTTTGTGTGCTCTACAGGTGGCTGATACCATACAAAGTGCATCAGGGCAGCAGAACAGAGTGCAGAATACAGTGTCACAGCTGCAGAGAAGGTGCAGTGAAACAGAGATCGGAATTGTTTTGAGAGGCCCACTCAGAAGTGTGATAACTGCAGGGAAGAAGCTGTTCTTGAATCCTGGGGGTGTGAGTTATATATACTTCAATATAATTTATTCTAAGTTTGGGCTTTTGCGGTTTGAATTAGTGACATATAGGTTTGTCTTTTTTTTCATTCATGGAACATGGGTGTTGTTGACTGAGCCAACATTTATTGCCCATCTTATTGACACTTGAGGGTTTATGTCTATAAGGTTTGATGATTAACTTGCAAATATTTCTGTAGCAATGGTGATTTCTTTTAAAACTACTTAATGACAGAGAGCTGATTTTTAGAACGAATGGAAATTTTCTCAATAGGAGAGTTTATGACCAAGCATGGTAAACAATCGCGGATCAAGGTCTCTGGTACAAATTTCTGAACTTATTTTTAAGCATAGGGGAAACACCCATAAATAGAGAAGAAAGGTTCTTTTTGGTTTGAGTTTGTGACAGTTCTGCAGAAGGTCATAAAGTCAAACAACATGGAAACAGACCCTTCAATCCAACCAGTCCACGCTGAACATTTGGATGAAGATGGAGATTTAAGCAGTGCCTTTGAGAGAAGAAGGAGCTGGTAAAAATAGATTACCTCAGATCAGAGAGTCTAGTAGTAGTTCCAGACCAGGCCAATTTGAGTAATACTCTGAAGAGGTTATTTGAAGGTGAGAATGCATGAACTGGGAGTTGAAGTCATATTTAAATTAAACCTATTATTGAGAATTTAGAGAATGGAATTCTTCTCTAGAGTGAGTACTGTAGAAGGATGTTTTGGGTATTGCACAAAGGATGATTCTAGGATTTATAAAATAGTGTTTTGGGGAGTAATAAATTATGTATTACCATTGACTTTCAGAAGCTTAAAGCTTTTGCTTTAAGTAAACAGTGTTCTTTGTTCCATTTGATCTTATTTCTTTTGCTTAACGAGCTTCTGTTTTATTGTTAAAACCAAATCTGCAACACTCTGCACCTGTGTTTCAGTGAGACTCTGCCTTGTTAAAACCAAACCAAGCAAAATATGATCTATCGAGCCAGATTTCAATCTGGGGTCTGATTTTATTCCTAGTAACATCAACTAGGATCATAACAACATGACTGCCGTGTCAAAGAGGTAGTACCAGCCAAATAGACTAAATTGTCACCTTTTGTGCTGTAGGTTTCTGTGATTTAGTGTCTTATAATAAGGTTGGAGTCTTGCTGTGAATTTTTGGATTAGTAATTGGACTTTCATAGGATAATTTACTTGCATAAGACATTGAAAAAAGGATTTTGTTTATAAGAAGATGAGGAAAATTCGTAACAAATTCATTCTTGAATTAAAGAAATTCTTCTTTCACAATAAAGATCTAGTTGTGTGTGTATGAATTACCACAAATGTGTATTGAAAAGAAGTCAGTTACCAAAATTTAGGTCTGAATTCTATTGAGGATTAACTGTATCAATACTGTAACAAAGTTGCTGAATATATGCCGGAGCAGCTAAGTCATAATGATGATGTCAAATCACATGAGACTAAGATCTGCTTGAAGAAGGCACAAACAAAGCCTTGCTCTGCCTTGCCTCTGCATATACTTGTATAACTCAAAATTGTTACTATTTTGCACTAGCACAGCATCCCGTTCTCATCTGTCCTGAACACCCCAAGGCTGCTAGCAATATTTATACACAAAGGCAAGTGGTAATCTGACCAAAGTATGAGGAGAAGGGAATGACCAGTCGACAGTGGTGAGTAAAAGATATTGAGACCTTCCCAGAAATTGGAGTAGAGAGTTGCGAGTTCAGTCCAGTGACTAGCATGAACAGTACCACAATTCAAAACAAGCAATGAACTTCACCTTACCCACACTCAGAAATGTTATTGAATTCAGTGGGTCCCAGATAGGCACGAACACAGGGTGAATGTTAGCTAGCCATCTGAGGCCATTCACCTTAAAGGATGTAAAACCAAAAGCATCCCGCTGCACCAAACAGGGAATCACACTGAACAGATATCAACTGCCATTTTAAAAGGTCCTTGCTGTGGCAGGAGGGTGGCCCATAGGCAACAGATGTCCAGTTCGAGTGCCATGTGTACAGCAAAATCAATCATCTTAAAAGAAGCATATTGCTCAATAAAATCTGCCTTTGTAAGACATAAGAAGAACACCCTTAATGCAAATTCTGAATGATCTGCAGGAATCAGGGAAACTCTCCAACATTCAGGGTCACACCAAGCACAAAGAAAGATGGTCTTTGTCTTTCTAGTTCAACAACTTAGCCACAGAAAATCACTGCAGGCATTCCTCAGTGTACCATCCTGGGTTCAAGGAATGAAGACCCTCAGAGAATGCGCTTGGAATGAACGAATCCTCAATTACCTCAAAAAAAGACATTCTGGAAGTCTAGTGAAACAACCCCACAAATATCCCTGAAGGAGAATAAGTTGTATAAAATGGTATGTACTCATCACTAAGCTGCTCACATCGTCAGCAATGGCCTTCCCTGCATCTTAAGATCAGGGATTGGGATGTTAACTGATGATTGCACAAGATTCAGCATCATTTGTAACTCCTTAGGTACTGAAAGACTTCATGCCCAAATGCAGAAAGATATGGACAATATTCAGGCTTGGGTTGAAAAGTGGCAATTAACATTCTGCAGTATAAGTGGCAGGCAATGTCCATGCCGAACAAAGCATTTGTAAAAAAAGGCTGTACATTTAGCAGGCCAATCAGCAGTTCTGTTTTGTTATCAAGGCAACAAGTCTTGAATTTAGCCAGTCAATTTGAATCAGGCACTTAGATAGCAAAAACCAATTAAATTTAAATCTGGTGGTTTTGACAACACAGAACCATGCCTATTGTAAGAAATTGATATGTCATCAAGGATATAAAAGAAGAGGGTAGTTGGACAAAGACAGGAAAATTAACTCAGAGATAATAAGAACTGCCAATGCTGGAGTCAGAGATAACGCAGTGTGGAGCTGGAGAAACACAGCAGGTATCAGAGGAACAGGAAAGGTGACACTTCAGGTCAGGACCCTTTACTGCCACCTGCCAGAATTAACAGCTCTCAGGTCTCAATAGAGAATCACTGGCCTCCTCTAAATCTTAGAGAAAGAGTCATCTAAATCAAAGGTACCAATGGTATAACTAGTTTATATTCCTCACGGAACATTCGATGGAGAAGGCACAGAAAATTTCCAAAGACGCCTAACCCATCTGTAATTTTGACAGACTAAATTGTATGTTTTTTTTTTAATTTTCTATAAGTCGGACTTGTATTTTTGGAACAGCAATCCGTTAGAATGTTGCTTTATTCAGAAATAGTTAATAGCTAGAAGGAATTTACTTAGTTTATTAATAGTTTAGTTAACTTGTTCGCTGTTAGAGTTAGATAAATAAACTGTTATCAGTTGAATTTAAAGTGTGTGTCAGGGATTTATTTTAGTTAACCATTAGAAGTTGCTGCAAGGCAGGTCACACCACTTTTCACACTACTTTTTGACAGATTATAGAGCGAGGCATTTCTCTTTGGGTGTTTCATTTTTAGTCCTCAGTGGCGGCGGCGGGGGGGGGGTGGGGTTCAACCTTTGCGTTACAACAGACTGAGGAGTCAAGTCCAGGATCTGAATGCATCTGAACGGGCTTGGATCGATCTGAGGGATCAGAATGGATTTGGACAGAGTTGGACAGATTTAAACTGATTTGGAGTACAAAAGGTCCCAGCAGATTTAAACAGATTTGGAGATTAGTGTCTTAATCTTTAAATAAATCTTAAGTGAGAAGAGGAAAATCTGTTTAATTTCAATCGTTTGTTGTTGGTTAAGTCAAAAGTGGGGAAATGGCTCTTAACTTTGCTAAAGAGGTTTTGGGAGTCGAAGATGCTTCCCAAATTTGCCAAGAAAGTTTAGAAAGACAGCAAAAGGGTCACTTTTAGAATTAGCAGACAGGCTAGAATTGAATCTAACTAAGGATAAGAAGAAAGCTGAAATTGTTCCAGAGTTAGCCAAACATTTAGGTATGTCAGAAAAACAGTTAAGCGCAGTGGAGTTAGAAAAAAAAATTGCAAATTAGACAATTGGAGTTAGAAGATAAAGAAAGGGAATGAAGATTCCTAGCTGAAAAAGAAGAAAGGCCAAGAAGATTTGAGTTGGAAAAGATGAATTTGGAACTTCAAGAAAAAAGTCTTCAAATGACAGAGTACAAGGTAGAAGTGAAGATGAGCAAACTCATCATAACCAACAGCTTGTTAGGAGTATATACAAATATGTCAAAACATTACCAAACTTTGATGAAATAGATGTGGAAGCAATCAATTTGAACCAGGCACTTAGGTAACAAAAACCAATTCAATTTAAATCTGATTGTTTTCACAACATAGGACCATGGCTATTGTAAGAAGTGGATATGTCATCAAAGGAATAAAATAAGAAGGCAGTTGGACAAAGACAGGGGAATTAACTGCCATCTGCCAGAGTTAACAGCTCTCAAGAGAGAATCGCTGGTCTCCTCTAAGTCTTAGAGAAAACACCTTTGATTCCTTTGAATTCCTCAAAATTCCTTTGAGAAATTGGCTAAACAGCTGAACTGGCCAGAGGATATGTGGGTAATGCTAATTCAGTCCAAGTTGGCAGGCAGGGCTGGTGAGGTGTTTGCAGTGCTGTCAGAGGTGGTGTCAAGAGAATATGAAGGAGTAAAACAGGCTACCTTGAGTGCCTACAAATTGGTACCAGAAACGTATCAACAACAATTCAGAAATATAAGAAAGGAACCATGTCAGACTTATATCGAGTTTGAAAGAATTAAATAACAATTTTGATACATGCGTGAAAGCATTAAAGATAGAAAAGACATATGAGGATCTTAGAGATATTATTCTGCTGGACGAATTTAAAAACTCACTTACACAAGTGGTAAGAACTTATGCTGAGGAACAGAACATTAGAACAGCAAGAAGAGGTGTAGAGATGGCAGATGAATACGCATTAGTGCACAAATCAAAATCTAGCTTCTGACAGCAATTTCATTCGGTGAGGGATAGAAATTGGGAAAAAGGGAGATCCTTCAATTAAAAACAAAAATTAAATCACACTGGGAACAGTTTGCCACAAGTGAAAAAAAAAACCCAAGAGGGTGGAAAAGAGGGTGGAAAGACCTCAGGTGTTTTCACTGCAATAAGATGGGACACACAAAGTCACAGTGCTGGCGGTTTAAGAAAGGCACTGAGAAAAAGGATGTTTTAAAAGAAGCTAAACCAGTTGGATTGGTTAAGGTAGTGAAGGAAATCCTGAAAGGAGTCGAGGGAGCTGCAGGAGAATGGACAGCCTAGTCACAGGCTGGATAGTAAGATAGTGTCCAATCTCTTCGAAGACGTCACCTCTGTGGGTAAGGATAACACAGTTAGAACAGGGGGAGTAGGTAAAGAAGTTAAAATATTGAGAGATGTGGGAGCTGGTCAGTCTCTAATAGTAAGTGTTGAAAATATTTGCAGTCCTTCTGAAATATTGCCTGAGAGACTGATAATCTGTGGAATAAATGGATAGAGAATTAATGTTCCCCTGTGTAAGATAAGGCTAGAAAGTCGAATCAAGACAGGAATAGCGACAGTGGAAGTGATTGAAAAAGTGGATATTCCAGGAATACAGTTTGTTCTTGGAAACAATATAGTTGGATCACAGATGTGAACAATGTCCATTGTAGTGGAGAAGCCAGGAAAAAACAAGTGAACTGAGGAGTTAAAAGGAAATTACCCTGGAATTTTTCCAGACTGTGTGGGGACAAGATCCCACAGCCATAAGTTAAAACGAGAAGGGAAAAATGAAGGAGTTGAGGTCCAGTTATCTGACACCTTGTTTGATGAGGTGGTAAAGGAAAAACCTAAGCAGGTAGAGAATCAGGCAGAATTCTGAAAGATTAATGGAGATACAACAAAAAGATAAAAATGACAAGGGATTTATATCATAAAGCCTACTCTGAAAAGGAATCAGAATGTATTCCAGAATGTTATTACCTTAAGGATAAAATCTTAAGGGAGAAATGGCAACCTTGGCAGGTTAGTGCAGATGAGAAATGGGTGGAAGTTCACCAGATAATGTTGCCGGTATCATAGAGACAGGAAGCACTGTGGGTAGCACACAAATTACCTGCAGGAGGTCATCAAGGGGTGAGGAAGACTCAGGCTAAGATATAGAAGCATTTCTATTGGCCTGGATTACATAAAGATGTGGTTGAATTCTGCCATACCTGTCATACATGTGAGATGGTAGGAAAGCCACAGGCAGTAATAAAACCAGCACCTTTGACGCCAATTCCCACACTTGGAGCACTTTTCATGTGGGCTATGATTGATTGTGTAGGTCCCCTCTCTAGAACAAAAAGTGGGAACCATGATTTGCTAACCATAATGGATGTGTTTACCAGGTTTCCAGAGGCAATTCCATTTGAAATGTCAAGGCAAAAAAGGTTGTAGAAGAGTTGCTTGCATTCTTTACCCATTATGGACTACAGGGAGATACAATCAGACCAAGGGTCCAATTTTACTGCCAAACTACTTCAGGAGGTCATGGATAGTTCAGGTATCAAACACTTTAAATCAAGTGCATTTCATACTGAATCCCAGAGAACATTGGAAAGGTGGCCTCAGACCCTGAAGACTTATTGCTGGAATTACCCAAATGATTAGGATAAAGGTATCCCATTAATGTAATTTGTTATTAGAGATGATCCAAATGAAACGACTCACTTTATTCCATTTGAATTGATATTCAGACATGTAGTAAGAGGTCCTTTAACATTAATTAAGGAAAAGTTGGCATGTCTGAGGTCAGATATCTCACAGTTGGATTATGTATCTGAGGTGAGAGAAAGATTAAACAAAATAGGTGAATCAGCTTGGCAACATTTGAAGGTGGAATAGCACATAATGAAGCAAGAAGCAAATAAGAATTCTAAAATTTTTATGTTTGCCTATGGGGATAAAGTATTGGTGTTGCTACCAAGGGTAGGAGATCCCTTCAAAGCAAGGTTTAGTGGTCCCTATCAGATTGAGAAGCAGCTAAGTCTGGTGAATTATCTGGCAAAGATGCCACATAGGAAAAAAAATCAAGTATGTCATGTGAACATGCTGAAACCTTACTATGACAGGGAAAGACAACGAAAGAAAAAGGTATTAGTAACTGCCACTCAAAAGGAGGAATCAAATATTGATGCTGTGGACTTTGATGTGCCTTGAATGAATTGAATAATGAGGACGTCCTTAAGGAATGGGATAGGGTAGTGAACAATCTGTCCCAGGAACAGAGAACTGAATTGAAAGACTTGTTGCACTGCTATGAGGACATATGTGGAAATTGAATGGGGAGGACTAATACCATAGTACATGAGGTTGACATTGGGAATGCTGTTCCAATAAAACAACACCCCTACAGGCTTAATCCTCTCAAAGCAGTGCAGGTTCAGGAGGAAGTGGAAGTGATGCTCCAAGAAGACATCATTGAGATGAGTCAAAGCGAGTGGAATTTGCCAATTGTGTTGGTTCCCAAACCTGATGGTACTCAATGATTCTGCAAAGATTATCAGAATTTTAGTCATCAACTGGAGGGAGCACTGGAGGGAGTGCAGAGGAGATTCACTCGGTTGATTCCAGAGTTGAGAGGGTTGGATTATGAGGACAGACTGAGTACACTGGGATTATACTCATTGGAATTCAGAAGAATGAGGGGAGATCTCATAGAAACATATAAGATTATGAAGGGAATAGATAAAGTGGAGGCAGGGAGGTTGTTTCCACTAGCAGGTGAAACTAGGACTAGAGGGCATCACCTCAAAATAAAGGGAAGCAGATGTAGGACTGAGGTTAGGAGGAACTTCTTCACCCAAAGGGTTGTGAATCTGTGGAATTCCCTGCCCAGTGAAGCGGATGAAACTACCTCGCTGAATGTTTTTAAGGCAAGGCTAGGTAAATTTTTGAACAGTAAAGGAACTAAGGGTTATGGTGAATGGGCAGGTAAGTGGCGCTGAGTCTCAAAAAGATCAGCCATGATCTTATTAAATGGTGGGGCAGGCTCAAGGCGCCAGATGGCCTCCTCCTGCTCCTAGTTCTTACGTTCTTATGTTCAAATGCCATGATTAAATCTGACTCATACCTAATTCCAAGGCTGGAGGACTGTGTGGAAAAATTTGGACAAACCATTTACATCACAAGTTTGGATTTACTCTGCCGTTACTGACAAGTACCTTTGATGGAGAGATCAAAAGAAGTTTCTATTTTTGTAGCCCCAAATAGGCTATATCAGTTTAAAGTAATGCCCTTTGTAATGAAAAAAACACCAGCCACTTTTCAAAGACTTATGAACAGAGTTATGGCAGGATTGACTAATTGTGGCATCCACATAGATGGCTTAGTGACATTTAGCCATTCGTGGAAAGATCACATGGAGCATTTGGCAGAGCTCTTTTGAGAGACTACAGAAGGCAAAGTTGGTCATAAACGTGGCAAAAACAGAATTTGAGAAGGCAGAAGTGACATTCTTAGGGCACAACTTTGGATACGGATGGATGACACCGAGGAATATGAAGATGAAAGCCATTGAGGAATTTTCGGGACCATCCTCGAAGAAGGATGATTTTTGGGATTGTGCGGAATCTACAGGATATTTGTACCAAACTCTAGAAACGTGTTGGCACCATTGATGGATTTGTTAAAAAAGAATACAAAATTTCAGTGGACAGATCAAGAACTGGAGGTATTTGAAAATTTAAAAGCAGTGTTAACCATTGCACCAGTTTTAGCCATGCAAAACTTTTTGAAACTCTTCAAAGTTGCCATAGATGCAAGCGACATAGGGGTTGGAGCTGTGTTATTACAGGAGGATGATTGTGGAATTGAAAGGTTAATCAGCCATTTTTCAGAAAAACTCAATATCCACCAGAAAAAATATTCAACTGTTGAAAATAAGTTATTGAGTTTGGTAATGGCCTTCCAACATTTTAATATTTATGTTTCAAACAATGCATCAGAGATGACTGTGTATACTGTTCACAATCCTTTGACATTTCTGGAAAGATTTAAGGACAGGAACACCAGATGATTTCATTGGAATCTCATGTTACAAGCATTTAATTTACAGATTGTACATATTGTGGGTCATGAAAATATTACCGCTGATGCGTTATCATGAGTATAAAGTAAAATGTTTATATAAGATAGTGTTCGATGTTGTATGTATATATAGGATTAGTATGAATTATATAACTATAAACTAATGAAATATGGATCTAGTAATGTAATGGAGTTAAAGTTTTTAAAAAAGTTAAGCCATCTTTTCACAGAGATAGTTTTTTTTTCTTAAGGGATAGGTGTTGCTAAGTTGAGTAGAGTATTTGTGGATTGGACAGCGGGAAGTTAGAATTTGATGCTTGTAAAATACTAGGAAGGAAAAGCAGTGTGTGGTCCCTTTTAATGATGATGTGCTTTTCCTATGCTTAAAGATTCAAAAAGGATGTCTGTGGGCAGCAACTTGTCGGTTTGCAGGTGCACAGGAAGTACTCAAATTGAAACATTTGTAACAAAAGACTGTACATTTAGCAGGCCAAGTAGCAGTTTGGTTTTGTTGTCAAAACAACAAGTCTTGAATTTAGCCAATCAATTTGAACCAGGCACTTAACCAACAAAAGCCAATAAAATTTAAACCTTATGGTTTTGACAACATAGGACCATGCCTGTTGTAAGAAGTGGATATGTCATCAAGGGTATAAAAGAAGGGGCCAGTTGGTCAAAAGCAGGAGAATTAACTGTCATCAGCCAGAGTTAACAGCTCTCAACTCTCAAGAGAATTGCTGGTCTCCTCCAAGTCTTAGAGAGAGTACCAGCTAAATGGAAGGTACCAATGGCACAACTAGTTAATATTCCTGACAGAACATTCGATGGAGAAGGCTCAGAACATTTTGGAAGATTTGTAATCTGGGTGTAATTTTGAAGGACAAAATTCTACGTTTTTTTTAATTTGATATAAGTGGGACTTGAATTTATTGGAACAGAATTACACTAGAATTTTGTTTTATTTGTATTAGTTAGTAATTAGAAGAGGTTTTTTCAGTTTGTCAATAGTTTAGTTAGTTTGTTCACTGTTAGAGTTAGATTTTTTTTCTTTGTTCATTCATGGGATGAGGGCATTGCTGGCTAGGCAGCATTTATTGCCCATCCCTAATTGCCTAGAGGGCAGTTAAAAGTCAATCACATTGCTGTGGGTCTGGAGTCACATTTAGGGCAGGTTGGCAGTTTCCTTTCCTAAAGGACATTAGTGAAGCAGATGGATTTTTCCTGACAATCAACAATGGATTCATGGTCATCATTAGACTTTTAATTCTAGATATTTATTGAATTCAAATTCCACCATTTGCCATGGTGGGAATTGAACCCTGGTCCCCAGAACAATATCTGGGTCCCTGGATTAACAGTCCAGCAATGATACCAGTAGGCCATCACCTCCCAATGCATTGTTACTTGTTGATTTTAAAGTGAGTGTCAGAGATTTCTTTTATTTAATGAATAGAAGTTGCTGCAAGGAAGGTTACACCACTTTTCACACTCTTTATTAGCAGACTACAGGGTGAGGCCCTCCTCTTTGGATGTTTTGGTTTTAATTCTCAGAGGGTGGAGGTCACCTTCCGCATTATTACACTGGACACTACAGCAAATTTAGCATGGCCAATCTACCTAACTTGCAGATCTTTGGAGAAACCAGAGCACCCAGAGGAAACCCATGCAGACATGGAGAGAATGTGCAAACTCCACACAGACAGTGACCCAAGGCTGGAATCAAGCCTGGGTCCCTGAAACCGTGAGGCATAGTTAAGTGGCCTTTCTGTCTAACAGTATTTCTAGGATCTTTGTAAGCAGTGCCATACAATTTGATTAACTTATTCCTGTCTAGTGTGAGAAATCATTCCTTTAATTGTTTCTCAGCATCCCTGTGTCATTCCTTTAGGTGGTTGGCACGGAGCCCCCTCAGTGATCATTTCCAGAATAAACAACCACAATTTACACCATTTCTGTTCTGGATGCTGGCTTGCAGCCATCAGTCATTAGGTAGCTCATTGCTGTCTAATATCACTTGGGATGGATACGGTTAGGGCACTCAGTCCAATAAGCTTATTCTGATTTTGTAATGGAGCCAACTCATTCATCCAAAGCTAGTTCAGTTGTCCTGACTTCCCGCTGAAAGTAATTGATTTTCTGTTCAATCCCCATTGCTTCTTGTCATAATGGATAGATATTTACTGATCAACCTGCTCAGAGATGTTATTACACACATCTGAAGCAGGTGGGTCTCAAACCTGGGCATCCTGGTTCAGAGGTAACAATATTACCACCACACTACAAGAGCCCTTGACATTTCAGATATTGCCACAGTCAAAGCTCAGCATGGTACAGTCCACTTGCCATTTCCTGAAACTACCTGAATTTAGTTGTGTAGCTTTACACAATTGTTGGAAAGCCTAGACTTATGGAGCCTTGTTGAGAAACTCCTTAACACAGTCTCAAAATCCGATCACATGTTGAGATAAGAATAAAAATAGAGGAAATTCCCTAGGCTTGGAGAATCAGGTTTTCTGAGATAAAGGTAATTCAACAAAAAGTTTCTTCTACTGGATTCCCACCCAGATACAGGCTGCCATCACAAAAATATGCAAAACTGTTATTTTCATCCATGTGAAATTGGGCACTTTTAACCTTGCGCCAAAGGCTCCCTCATTCTTAGCCCCTCAGTGGCTGGCACCTGGAAACTCCACCCCAAGCTTTCATATCATTTAGCATGTTAATCATATCTGATGTGTCATAACGAAATGTCGCCGTTTTTCAACACTTTCTTATTTTCTTATGCCAGGTAAGGGATTCTATGAGGTTACTTCTCTTTAGCATCAATATTCTCCCAGTAATATGGAATCCAATAAGGCCCAGTAACCCAATCCTGTAAAGCACAGAAGTAGTCTTTACACATTAGGTGCTGAAGGACATCTGCACAGTGAGAGACAATTACCCACCTTGTGAAGACTATGTTGACATGTGGAAAGAACTTTGGAGTGGTTAGAATCTCCCCATGTCAAAAAACACCAGGCATGTCAAAAAGGCAGCTGCAAACATGATTCTCAGCTTTAACCGGTGGGAAATTGGCCAGGCATCTGACCCATTTCCAGATTATAGGTTGGCACTTTACATTCATTAAACAGCGTGGAAAGCTCAAATTTAACCAGTTTTGCAGCTTTAACTGTGGCAGGCTGATTTCCCAGCCTCAGGAGGAGCAAGGACAGCCATGGGACATACTTATTATGGAGCAGGAGGAACAGAATCATTTCCTTTCAGATCCGAAGTTGCATTATCATCAAACCCCATCTCAACACAATCCCCTTTACATCACTGCACACCCTGGGTTCTGACCGAGTTGGTGCTGCATCTTCTCCAGCATTTCCTGTCTGACTCGAAGCCATTCACTCGTACTTCTTTGCCTGTGAAGCACATTGCGTTGTATTGAGGTCATGAAAGATGCAATGGAATTGTAATGAGTATCTGAAACCCCCCAGTATTAGGCATTGCAATCATCATCTGAACGAACTTGATCATAACTCTTTACAGGAAATCTAGTATGACCAGTAGACCCACACATAACTCTCCAAATTGTCCAAAAAATTTTCTGTAACCAAGCAAATGGAAGATTCACTTCAAATCCATATAATTTGTAAAATTATTTTGATTTCTGACCTTTTCAGAGAATATAATTGTGAATTCAAAGTTTCTTGTGCAGCCTTTTGCAAAATACTGTTGTTATGATCTAAAATGATGGAGCCTACAATCTAATGGTTTCAATGTGACCTTTACTAGTTTCAAAATCTCCCCACCCCCAGCCTCATCCCATGATCATCTCTGCCTCCTTGACCTGACCGCCTCCTCTCCGACCTATCCACTCCTCCCACCTCACTGACCAATCCCCACCACTGCCTGCTTGCACTCACCTATCACCATCCCACCTACCTTCCCCAGCCCCCTCATCCCTGCCTCCTTGACCTGCCTGTCTTCTACCTATCTCCCTCTGATCCCCACCTCCTTGACTTGTACATCTTCTCTCCCACCTATCCGCTCCTCCCACCTCACTGACCAATCCCCACCACTGCCTATCTGCACTTACTTATCACCATGCCACCTACCTTCCCTAGCCCCACCCCTCCTCTCTATTTATTTCAGAGTTCCCTACCCCTCCCCCATTTCTGAAGAAGGGTCCTGACCTGAAATGTCAGCTTTCCTGCTCCTCTGATGCTGCCTGGCCTGCTGTGTTCCTCCAGCTCCACACTGTTATCTCTTCTTCTAACATGTTGACTTAATACAGAAAGTACCAAAAATACGTGGAAGGATGTTGATACGGGAAATCTGTCTTGACTGGATATTAATAAAAATATGACGAAATGCTGAGATGTTCTATAACTTGTATTTTTGGTGGCGGTTTAGCTCAGTTGGCTGGGTGGTTGGGTGGTGGGGCAAATGTGATGCCAACAGTGTGGGTTCAATTGGCATCACTGGCTGAGGTTACCCTGAAGGTCTTTCCCCTCACCTGAGGTATGCTGGCCCAACAGTTGTTGGTCTATGAGAGAGCAGCCCTATGGTTTGATAAGGCTATGGTGACTCACAATTTGTATTTTCATGTTCTGTTCAGAGAGGTGTTTTCTGTAAAAGCTATAGGAAACATATTATTACAGCAATGGAACCAAGCTAGAAGAGCAAATCTATAATGACTTGAAAATTGCTTAGTGTATGTTGATAGATAAGAGTTTTAGTATGCACAGCAATGTTCTATCGTTCGCAATGATCAAATATGTATGGAATCCATTGCACAATTCTTCTGAAAAAGCAGGAAAAGTCTCTGAAATAGTAAGAACTCCAGATGCGGGAGTAAGAGTCAACACGGTGTGGAGCTCTGGAGGACGCTTCTTTCTACACACACACACACACACACACACACACACACACACACACACACACACACACACACACACACACACACACACACACACACACACACAACAAACCCCAACCCCACCATGTTCAATTGGAAAATCAGTAGATGAAAACCGTGTTAATCCTATTTATTTGGAGCTCATTAATCCTATGTATTTCACACTTTGCTCCCTTTCACACCTTGAATTTCAAACATTACACATTTAATTAACAAGCCCCTTTAAAGTTAACCTTTGATTAACTGACGTTTTTTTCCAGAATATTTAGAGTCAAATATCTTAGTTGTTACTGCTTTGTACTCCAAATACTTCATGGAAGGATTTACAAACAGCAAGTTTACTTATTACAGTAGTGTTGATGTATCCTCGGTATTAGATTTTCACATGTAAAATCCATTCTTGATTTTGTTTAAATGTTGAATAGCTGAGCCTATTTTGTTCAATGAATGTAACTCCAACTTGTTACTGATTCCCAGACAATAGAATCACAGTTACAGGATGAACCTCCCTAATCTAGCACTCTGTGGTCAGGCTCTCTCAATCCTTCCCGTTTTCCATGTAGTTGCATCTTGTAGCTTTGCATCAGTCTTTGTTCATATTACATTTAACTAGATTTTGTCCAGTTTGTTGTCAGTGCCCAGTTGTAAAATCATTCATCCATCAAGCATGTGATTGATACAACTCAAGATGAACTTTGAAACAGAAATAGAAATTACTGGTGAAACTCAGCTGATCTGGCAGCATTTGTGGGAAGAAAGCTGAGTTAATGTGTCAAGTCCAGTCTCTCTTCATCAGAGTCTTCATGAAGGTGAGCTCTGTTCTTTTAGGGTTTTTGTGCACTGGATTCACTTGATCTTCCTTGGTCAGAAAATTCTCCAGTCTGCCAAAGGCCCAGTCCCAAGGCTGTCATTGGTGGTACAACTACATCTCAAACATGTTTGAAAAAATGCAATGTTTTACACAAATAATTTGAAATGGTACTCTTAGTTTGAATGGTATTTCTAAAGTTAAAATTTTACTTGCCTATACATACTGAAACGTTGTAAATAATAAATTAATAATAGCCATCCTTCTTGCCAGCCGCCACTTAATAGTAAATGGTTTCTCATCTGACAAAATTGCAGCCTTCGTTCACATAGCTAGATGTTAAATGTCAGTTATTGGTGCCACATCAAATCAACCAACAACAGTTACATGCATTGGAAAAGCATTTTTGACATAGTGAAATGTTCTAACATCATAAGAGCAATTGTCAAACAAACTTGACACCAAACCAATAAAGAGATATTCGGCTGAATGATCAAACCTTTGGTTAACTGTGCTGGTTTTAGAGAGCGCTTAAAGGAAGAAAGAATGCTAAAGAGACGGAGAGGCTAAGGGACGAAGATGACAGTTCCAAAGCTTTAAGTCCTCAATAACTGAACACAAACCCGCTAACGTTACAGCAAGAAAATTGGGAATTCTGTTGCTTCCAGATTGGGAGCAATGCAGAGACCTTGGAGAACTGAAATACTCAAAGTAGTTAGGCATACTGAAAGGTGATAACATGGAGACATTTGAAAACAAGGACAGGGGGCTTCAAATAGATCACAGTAAACTAAAATATATTCACTGATCCCTGTGGAACACCACTGGTCACCTTTCTCCATTTTGAGAAACTCCCTTCAACTACTACTCTCTGTCTCCTGTTGCTCAACCAGTTCTTTATCCACCTAGCTAGAACACCCTGCACACCATGTGACTTCACTTTCTCCATTAGTTTACGATGGGGAACCTTATCAAACACCTTACTAAAGTCCATGTAGATGACATCTACAGCCCTTCCTTCATCTATCAACTTGGTCACTTCCTCAAAGAACTCTATTAAGTTAGTAAGGCATGATCTCCCCTGCACAAAACCATGTTGCCTATCACTGATAAGCCCATTCTTTTCCAAATATAAATAGATTCTATCCCTCAGTAGCTTCTCCAGCAACTTTCCCACCACTGACATCAGGCTTACTGGTCTGTAGTTACCTGGAATATCCCTACTACCCTTCTTGTACAGGGGGACAACATTAGCAACTCTCCAGTCCTCCGGCACTTCACCTGTGTTTAAGGATGCTACAAAGATATCTGTCAGGGCCCCAGCTATTTCCTCTCTCGCCCCCCTCAGCATCCTGGGATAGATCCCATCCGGTCCTGGGGATTTGTCCACCTTAATATCCTTTAGCCTACCCAACACATCTTCCCTCCTTATGTCAACGTGATCCAGAGTAAACAAACTTCTATCTCTAATCTCAACATTCATCATGTCCCTCTCCTCAGTGAACACTGATGTAAAGTAATCATTGAGAATCTCACCCATTTTCTCAGGTTCGACACAAAACCTTCCTTCCTTATCCTTTAGTGGACCAACCCTTTCTCTAGTTACCCTCCTGCTTCTTATATATGAATAAAAGGCCTTGGGATTCTCCTTAATTCTGTTCGCTAAAGTTATTTCATGACCCCTTTTAGCCCGCTTGATTCCTCGTTTAAGATTGGTCCAACTCTCCCGATATTCCTCCAAGGACCGTTCTGTTCTTAGCTGCCTGGACCTTATGTACGCTTCCCTTTTCCTCTTGGCTAGTCGCACGATTTCTCCTGTCATCCACGGTTCACGAATCTTTCCTTTCCTATCCCTTGTTTTCAAAGGGACACGCCTATCCTGCACTATCTTCAACCTATCTTTGAAAGCCTCCCACATATCAAACGTGGACTTCCCTTCAAATAGCTGTCCCCAATCCACATTTCCCAGCTCCTGCCGAATTTTGATATAATTGGCCTTGGCCCAGTTTAGTATTCTTCCCTTAGGACCACTCTCATCTTTGTCTACGAGTATTCTAAAACTTACAGAATTGTGGTCACTATTCCCAAAGAAATCCCCCACTGCAACTTCTACCACCTTGCCTGGCTCATTCCCGAACACTAGGTCCAATATAGCCCGTTCCCTAGTTGGACTATTGACATACTGCTCTAGAAAACTTTCCTGGATGCTCCTTACAAATTCTGCCCCATCCAGACCTCTGACACTAAGTGTATCCCAGTCAATGTTGGGAAAATTAAAATCTCCCATCACCACCACCCTGTTACCTCTACATCTTTCTATAATCTGTTGACCTATTTGTTCTTCTACCTCACAATCACTGTTGGGAGGCCTGTAGTACAGCGCCAACAATGTAACTGCACCCTTCTTATTTCTCAGCTCTACCCATAATGCCTCACTGCTCAAGCCCTCCATAGTGCCCTCCTTTAGCACAGCCGTGATATCATCCCTGACCAGCAATGCAACTCCTCCCCTCCTTTTACTTCCCTCCCTGTCCTGTCTGAAGCATCTATATCCTGGGACATTTAGTTGTCAATCATCCCCTTCCTTCAACCAAGTCTCTGTGATCGCAATAACGTCATACTCCCAGGCACTAATCCAAGACCTAAGTTCGTCTGCCTTACCCACTATACTCCTTGCATTAAAGTATATGCACTTCAGACCACCAGTTCCTTTGCGTTCGTCTGCTCTCTGCCTACTCTTCCCCTTGGTAATGCTAACTTCATGATCCTTACAGTCTCTAGTTTCCACCTCACTGTCTACTAGTCTTCTCCTCTGGTTCCCAGACCCCTGCCACATTAGTTTAAACCCTCCCCAACAGCCCTAGCAAAAACTCCCACCCGCTGCTGCCCAAATATATACTAATTCCTTACCTTCCTCACAACCTCCTGGTCTCCAACGTCACCTCTGCTCCGTCTCCCGTCGCTCCCGGTGAGGAAAAAACCACTCGCCGCTCGAGGTAAGTTTTTAAACCGTCTTACCTTCCCGTCAGGCCTCTGGTGCTCGCTGCCGCTCTTCCCGCTTCGAACTGACGCCCGACACCAAAACAAAGACCGCTCGCCGCTCGAGGTAAGTTTTTAAACCGTCTTACCTTCCCGTCAG
>JAHRHZ010000033.1:23163394-23220955 GCA_024137785.1 Ginglymostoma cirratum | reverse complement strand
GCTCGCCGCTCGAGGTAAGTTTTTAAACCGTCTTACCTTCCCGTCAGGCCTCTGGTCCTCGCTGCCGCTCTTCCCGCTTCGAACTGACGCCCGACACCAAAACGAAGACCGCTCGCCGCTCGAGGTACGTTTTTAAACCGTCTTACCTTCCAGTCAGGCCTCTGGTCCTCGCTGCCACTCTTCCCGCTTCGAACTGCCGCCCGACGCCAAAATGAAAGAGGGCTATAAAGTCATGAAAGGCATGGGCAGGGTGAACAGCCAAGGTCTTTCTCCTAGAGTGGGTGAGCCCAAAACTAGAGATCATAAGTTTAAGGTGAGAGGAAAAAGATTTAAAAAGGACCTGAAGGGCAACTTTTTCACACAGAGGGTGGTGTGTGTATGGAAAGAGCTGCCAGAGGAAGTGGTGGAGGCTGGTACAATTACAACATTTAAAGGGCATCTGGATAGGTATATGAATAGGAAGGGTTTAGAGGAACATGGGCCTAATGCTGGCAAATGAGACTAGGTCACATTGGGATGTCTGGTTGGTGTGGATGGGTTGGACTGAAAGGTCTGTTTAACTCTATGACTCTATGGTCCCTATGGTGCATCACTTGTCACCATTTTTCTGCAACAAAAAAAAGTTGACCTATTTGTTCCTATTCTATGCTTCTTGTCTACTAACCAATTTTTACCCCATCCCAATGTATTACCACCAATCCCACATGCTTTCATTTCGCACATTAACTTCTAATGTGGGACGTTATCAAAAGCTTTCTGAAAATCCAAATACACCACATCAATTGGTTCTTCCTAATCAATTGTAAGACCTTTGTTCTCAAAAAAAGCATGACTTCCCTTTCTTAAACTCATGTTGACTTTGTTTAACACCGCTGGAAATTTCCAATTCTGCTATTATCACATCCTTTACAATAGACATACATTATTTCCCTCCTACTGATGTTCGGCTATAATTCCTGGGAATTATAAGGCTATAATTAAGAGCCCTAGCAAAACTGGAATCAATGCATATCAAGGTGCAAATGCTCCGGTGGTTAGAGTCATACCTGCCACATAGGAAGATGGTTGTGGTTGTTGGAGATCAGTCAGGTCAGTTCCAGGACATCTCTGCAATTCCTCAGGGTAGTGCTGTGGGCCCAACCATCTTCAGCTGGTTCATCAATGACCTTCCCTCCATCATAAGATCAGAAGTGGTGATGTTCACCATGACGTTCAGTACCATTCACCATTCCTCAGACACTGAAGCAGCCCATGTTCAAATGCAACAAGATCTGGAAAATATCCAGGCTCCGGATGACATGTGGCAAGTAACATTCCCACTACACTCAGAGAGTGGTGGGGGCGCAGAATGCATTGCCGGAGAGGGTAGTGGAGTCGGCCTCATTAGGGGCATTTAAGCAGCAATTAGATAGGCATATGGATGATAATATAAGGTAGCGGTGGAGGTTAGGTGGACCTTAGGTTTAGGGTAAAAGTTTGGCACAACATCGTGGGCCGAACGGCCTGCACAGTGTTGTACTGTTCTATGTTCTATGCTCTATGCACACAAATGCCTAGCTATGGCCGTCACCAATAAGAGATGATCTAACCAACACACCTTGAGATTCAATAGAGTTACCATCACTGAATCCCTCACTATCAACATCCCGGGGCTTATCATTGACCTGAAACTTAACTGGATCACCACATAAACATTGTGGCTACAAGAGCAGCTCAACAGCTGGGAATAACTCACCTCCTGAGTCCCCAAAGCCTCTTCACCATCTACATGGCACAAATCAAGAGTGTGATGGAATACCCCCCACTTGCCTGGATGAGTGCAGCCCCAACAACATTCAAGAAGCTTGACACCATCCAGGACAAAGCAGCCCACTTAATTGGCTCTACATCCACAAGCACCCACTCCCGCCACAACTGACACTCAGTAGCAGCAGTGTGTACTATCTCCAAGATGCACTGCAGAAATTCACCAAAGATCCTCAGACAGCACCTTCCAAACATACGACTACCTCCATCTAGAAGGATAAGGGCAGGAGGTACATAGGAACACCATCACCTTTAAGTTCCCCTCCAAAGCTACTCACTGTCCTAACTTGGAAATATATCGCCGCTCCTTAACTATCACTGGGTCAAAATCCTGGAATTCCATCCCTAATGGCATTGTGTGTCCATCCACAGCAAGTGACTGCAGTGATTCAAGAAAGTAGCTCACCACCACTTCTCAAGGGAATCTAGCGGTGGGCGATAAATGCTGGCCAACCAGTGATGACCACATCCCACAAATGAATTTTTAAAAAATTTGTGTCAGGTGACCCTACCTCGAAACTGTTCTGAGGAAGGGTCACTGGACCAGAAACGTTAACGCTGTTTATTCCTTCACAGATGCTGCCAGACCTGCTGAGCTTTTCCAGCAACTTCTGTTTTTGTTCCTGATTCGCAGCATCTGCAGTTCTTTCAACTTCTAAAAAAAAATTCCTTGTTTTAATTAGTGGCATCACCTTTGCCACCCTCTAATATATTGGACTGTTCCAGAATCTAAAGAATTTGCGAGATAACATCCAATGTATCCATTATTTCCATGGCCTCTTCCTTCAGTACAATCTAGGATGTAGAGTGTTTGACCCTGGGGATTGATCAGCTTTCAATCTCATTAATTTCTCAAGTGATTCTTTTAAAATTCATATTAATCTCCTTCAGTACCGACTTCTGAATAGACTATTGCATCCTTAGTATTTCTGGGGAGTTATTTGTGTCCAATTTTGTGAAGATAGAACAAAAGTAGTTGTTTCATTTAAAAACTGAAATTGCTGGAGAAACTCAGCAAGTTTGGCAGCATCTGTGGGAAGAGAGCTGAATTAACGTATCGAGTCAGTTCTGACAGTCATTGGCTGGCAAAACATTAACCCTGCTTTCTTTCCAGAGATGCTGCTAGCCCTGCTGAGTTTCTCCAGCAATTTCTTTTTTTTATTTCACATCTCCAGCAGCTGAAGTTCTTTGTTTTATTTTATTTATTTTGTATCTTTGTCATTTACTTGCTCTCCATTAACAATTCTCTCATTTCAAGCCGTAAAGGGCCTTCATTTGTCATCGCTAATCTTTTTAGATACTTATGGAAGCTTTTATGTGTGTTGAGTATCTATTTAAGTACGGTGAGCTGTCACTTTCAGAATCTGATCACTCAATGTAATGATGACATTATCTCGTGTTTTGGGTGGACAAACAGCCGCTCTATCCTGACTGCCTGTCGAGTGAACACCTCTTGTAGAGATGTTTAACACATCAGCCTCCTGGTCCTTCTTCGAACCTAACACAAGAAGTAAACTGGTGACAAGGGTTAAAAACTACTTTCAGATCCACTGGGTCAATACCCTGATTCAGCAAAAAATAATCACTCCAGTAAAAAAGGCGAACAGTACAGAAGAAGCTCACAAGCTGCTCCACCTTGATGAAACACTGTGAGTAATGAGGGCATTGCGTGGACGGAAATGTCTTGAGCTAGGGTTTGTAGACTCGGAAAAAAAAAGGCACCCTTGTTTTAGAGAGGAAATAGCAAGATCGTGCTAACATTTTTGTGGTACATCATATACTGCAAGCCCTTGTATGGCAGGGGAGTGATCAGTGGTTAGCACTGCTGCCTCACAGCACCAGGGACCCAGGTTCAATTCCCACTTTGGGTAACTGTCTGTGTGGAGTTTGTATGCTCTCCCAATGTCTGCCTGGGGGGCTTCCTCCCACAGTCCAAAGGTATGCATGTTAGGTGGATTGGCTATGGAAAATCCATCATTACAGGGATGGGGTAAGTTTCAATGGGATGTTCTTTGGAGTGTCAGTGTGGATTCAATGAACCAAGAGGCCTGCTTACACAAAGTAGCAATTCTGTAAAAGGACTTAAGACAATATGATGAAAATACTGAGAGTTGGAACTTCCACACAGAGGGATTCCATTATTTTGTTCAAGCTAACAAAATGGAAGCAGATATAGTGATCCATGCGTTCCTGAGTGATTAGAAGGGAAAATACAGCAGGGAAGCCGGGTTCCAAAACTCATGAAGAAATAGTAGGAATCCTACAGAATGGTATGATAGTGGTGGAGTGGAATGCTCCAGCCAGAGCTCCTCCACTTTGCCCGTTCCTTTTCTTCTTTTCCTTCTTTTCCCCACTCCCCTCCCCTCTCTCTCTTCTCTCAGCCTCGAACACCTGGCACCAGACTCCAAAGCGGAATCGGCAGAGACGCTGGTGGCCAGACCGAGGATGCCAGTGACCAGCAGCCCGGTGTGGGGATGCCAGTGACCAGTGGCAGGAACGGAGATGCCAGTGACCAACAAGCCGAAGTGAAGGCACCAGTGACCAGTGACCCAGTGCAGAGTGGGTGGCAGTGACCCACTGCAGAGTGGGTGGCAAACCACGTACCCTGCATTGATCTGCTGCAAAGAGCCTTTGGAGAGAGACTGTAATGTTTGTCTTTTTAACTTTGCTTCTTGTTTTTTTTCTGACCTATGGTCACACTGTGCATAGCTGTAACGTAACCTTTCTTTTTCTTCATTTCTCTATTCTGTAACTAAGGATTGAACCTAGGTACCTTTGTACCTAAGATGCCGCTGTTGAGTGGTAACGTATAAATTATTCACTGTCGTCATTGAAGTACACATGACAATAAAGCTAATTCAATTCAAACTATTTGTCACTAAAACCAAAAGGTTCTGAATCCATCAATGCAGCCAGCGTGATGGTGAATCTGTCTTCCAGTTTGTAACAGCTTTGCAGAAGACAGCAGAATTCTGTGAATGTGGAATCAACTCAACTGATGTTATCAGAGACAGATTGATGAGTGGTTTAAGATGTGAAGCAATCCAGAAGAGATTACTGATGGAAAGAAACCCGGATTTAAGGAAAGCATTGGGAATATTACTCTCAATGGAACCAGCAGCTAAGGAAACAGCTAAGCTTGAACATGAGAGTTCACAACATGGTATCCTGGATGACGAAGCAGCACTCCGAAAGCTTGTGATTTCAAATAAAGGTATTGGACTATAATCTGGTGCCTTGTGACTTCTGACCTTATTAATAAAGTTACAAAGTCTGTTGCAATCAACTCACATCCCATAGTTTCATAGTTTCCTTTGCTTAGATTTAGGACTCTAGTTTTGGAATTGACCTTACTTTTAATCCTAATGAAGAATTCTATCATGACACAGCAGATAGGTGATAAAGTCTCACAAGCAAGTCTGTTGAAGACTATAAATAATGTATGAATATAATGAACCTGAGAACAATCAAAACAACAAACACAGTTACACGTGAAATTTTCTGATACAAAAATAACGAGGCACACCACAAATGACATCAAGATTTTTCGTCCATCTCCCTATATTGTGAGTTACTCTAAAACTTCTTGAAACTTATGTGAGCCTATGACTGAACATAAAAAATTGTGTAAAACAAATAGAAATCAACACAAACAATCATGACCTGGAAAGTGGCAAACTAATTTTTAAAAAACTGGGGTGGCACAGTGGCTCAGTGGTTCAGTGGTTAGCACTGCAGCCTCACAGCACCAGGGACCCAGGTTCGATTCCAGCCTCGGGTGACTGTCTGTGTGGAGTTTGCACATTCTCCCTGTGTCTGTGTGGATTTCCCCCGGTTTCCTCCCACAGTCCAAAGATGTGCAGGCTAGGTGAATTGGCCATGCTAAATTGCCGATAGTGTTCAGGGGTGTGTGGGTTATCAGGGGATGGGTCTGGGTGCGATGCTCCAAGGGTCAGTGTGGACTTGTTGGGCTGAAGGGCCTGTTCCCACACTGTAGGGATTCTAATTCTAATATGATACTACTTCTTCTAGTACCCTGGTTATGCATGAAAATCCAAGATTTAAGTCATTAAACCAAACCCTGTGCACATCAAACACAGCTTTGAAGACTTTCAATTTAAAATGCAAATCATTCTGATGCCACTATAAAGATGGCAACCAAATAGAGAGAAAATACATTGTAAATTTCAGTGAGGTTCAACTTCCTTTCTAAAGATCTTTGAACAATTGACATTGTTATGACGATGTTCTGTATTTAGCATTACTTGAAGGGTGTACATTTTGGAGGATTGTGGACATAGATTGATATCAATTTTAATAAAAATTCCTGAAGTGATTTCCTTATAAAAGGTCATTGAAAAAATCACTGTGGCATCAGAGATAACACAATGCGGAGCTGGAGGAACATAGGAGGCCAGGCAGCATTAGAGGAGCAGGAAGGTCCTGAAGCGAAACGTCAACGTTCCTGCTCCTCTGATGCTGCCTGGCCTGCTGTTTTCCTCCAGCTCCGCACTGTGTTATCTCTGACTCCATCATTGGCAGTTCTTACTATCACTGTGACATCAGAGATTTTTTTGGAATTAGATTCTTTATAAATCACATGACGGGTTATAACTGCTTGCTTTGATGTAGGCATTGCTGACACAGTTTCTAAACAGTGACCGGCTTGAAGAAAGTTCTTGTTCATTAATTGGTTTTGTTGGAAGAAATATTGATAAGAGCCTCCTGGATTGGAAGAAAAAACCTCCTAAGAACGAGCTGACTTTAAGAAAAGCTTGCAAAGAACAACATGCCCAGCTGTTCTCTCTCAATTCAGAAAAGAAAACCCTTTTGAACAGAGTTCGGAGTGAAACCAATTTGTTCTTCTAAAGAGTGACTGAAGGAATATCTCAACATTGCACTTCCTGAGAGAGCAGTGCCTGACAGACTTCAGAGACCATGCCCGATTAGCAACTTGACCACATGTACCAGAACATCCAAGCAAGAGCTTCCTGAACACTTGATGCTTTATACTTTCAACTTCAGAAATAACTGTTATGGACCAGATGCGTTCCTCTCAAAATATTTTGAGAAGGTAGCCTAGACTTTTCTCTTATTTTAAAGGCAAGTATAAATTGCTGTGTTTTAGATACAATTTGACTGGTCAAACTACTTGACGTTAAGCAAAACACAGTTTATTCAAATACTATGGTAAAAATAAAACAAAAGAAAGAACTTAGAATAACTGAATGCTATTAGAAAACTGAACAGAATAATTGACACAGTAATTGCTACTAATTAACAGTTCCAATATAGTAACATGCCATAAACACAACCTGCGGCAAAAAGGCACATTTAAGAAAACAGACTTTGTCTCACATGCAATCCAGCAGTCTATGAAGAGAACACACAGCTTGTGGTTATAATCAAGGGAGGGAAAAAATAGCTTTTCCACTTATTCAAGCCCACAACAGCGACTGCTTAAAGCTAAACCTAAAAATGATAAAGAACTAGAAACCCTGGTCTGTGAGAGCAGGCCAAATCTATCCAGGCTGCTTCTACTGTTCCAATTTTAACAACAAACCCCAGGCCTGACAAGCTGTTTACTTTACTGGCTTTCCAAGTAGACAGCTTGGTACCTCTGTCTTAAAGCCTCTCTTTTTTTAAAAAAAGGGCAAAATTAACCTCTTAAAGCCACCGCATCGTCACATAATCCATTGGCCAAAGTGTGTTTTTTTTTGCAGAAAGTTGATGCGTGTAGAGATTTTTATTTCTCTTTTGCTGAAGTGTACCCGAGTGTTTGAGGAATATTTAGAGGAATAAGCATTCTTACTTCCAGATTACTGTTGTGTATCTCAACCTATGATTGCATCATGGTTTGAGTGAAGATTTGTCGCTCAGTTGCTGGTTGTAGATGTTGATGTGTTTGCGGAGCTGGGAGGTTTAATAGCAGACCTTTCATCCCCTTTCTAGGTGACATCCTCAGTGTTGTGGAGCCTCCTGCGAAGCGCTATTGTGCCGGCTCGAATTTATATGGTCTGGTTTTTGCTGCTTCCGGTCGGTGCCAGCTCCGGCTGTGCATTGTAATGGTCGGTATATCGGGTCTAATTCAATGTGTTTGTTCATGGAGTCCACAAATGAATGCCAAACCTCCACGAATTCTCTGGATGTCCATTGTTTGGCTTGTCCAATGATATTAGTGTTGTCCCAGTTGAAAGTGTGGTTTTTCTCATCTGCATGTATTGAAACCGAGAGCACCCGGACGTGTTGTTTAGTTGCTAGCTGGTGTTCGTAGATGCGGGTTGCTAGTTGTCTGCCTGTTTGTCCCATGTAGTGTTTTGTGCAGTCTCTGAATGGTATCTCATAAACCACATTTGTCCTGTCCATGGTATCTATTACAATCTATTACAATAACCATTACAACACACAATTGGAACTGGCACCTAATGGGGAGCAGCAAAAACCAGGCCATATAAATTCGAACCGGCACAACTCAACAGCACTTCACAGGAAGCTCCACAACACTGAGGATGTCACCCAATAAGGGGCCAAAATGTCTGCTATCAAACCTCCCAGCTCGGCAAACACACCAACATCAATGATTGCATCTTTACCAAATAAGTTTTGTTTTGATAATAAGTGAATACTGTTTATTCAGAAACCTGGTTGATAGATCTTGTTATTTAAAACCTGATATAAATAAGTTATTTAATTGGTCACCTTGGTAACCGAAAAGAGTTTTTATTTTATGGTTTGTGTCATCAAGCATTGTGACTGAAGTGATTGTGTATCTTTCCAGCCTCGGCCTTATCCCCAGAAATATCAAACATATGACTTTTGGTCATGTCCAAAATGCCTGAACCGTTACATATAAACTTACAAACTATTGAACTAAATTACGTATACTGTAAAAGTCACTTGCAACGGAATTTCTTCAAACTTTTTTACAACGATTACACTGTTTGCAAGTTGACAGGAAATTGAGGGGCAATATGAAATATCAAAGCTGACCATCTCAAGTGCTGTACTGAGATAATAAAGCACTGTGGGAAAGGCGGTGCTCCAGATGAAAATCACCCCCTGCCACATGTGAATGGCAGTATTTTGAAGAGCAGTGGAAATCTCCCTGGTGTCCAGGCCAATAGCTACATTTCACTCACATTACTGACATGGAAATCTATTCAGCATCACCTTGTTTGTGGAAGCGTGCTGTTCTTAAAGTACAACAGTGGCTTTACTTAATTGATTGTAAAAGCTTTGAAGTCTCCTGAGAGTGTGAAAGGTGCTATATAAATCCTTTATTTGCTGAGAATGTTAATGATGTCCTCTGGGCAATATTTCTGAAACCATAACAACATTTTTTATAGTTATATGATATTAAGATCTGAAGAAATAACCTTCTGTGAGTTCACCCTTTTACTACTGGTCACAGCCTGAGGGCTATTGTAAATTTGACTACTAAATTTCAGTAGGACTGATACAGTAAGACATCATTAATGGATATATATTTGTTAGATGGTGTGTCGATTTATATTTACATATGTTGACATTCAATTTTGCGAACATACAGGGAAAATACCTCTCTGCAACAAAATCTTATATCTTTTCCTCTAAGACATGTTTCTGATTTTGTAGTATGTGGCACTCAGAGGAGATCTTTGCCTCTAAGCATCTTAATGGGTCAGTAGTTACCATTTTGGTAAATCAATGTCATGAGGTGACAATGAATTTGGATTAAAAGCAGGAGTGGCTGGAAAAGCTCAGCAGTTCTGGCAGCATCTGTGACGAAAATAAGAGTAAAGTTTTGGGTCCAGTGACCCTCCCTCAGAACATTTGGATTTGCTGTGTTTTATTGTTCTGGTTCTTCTTGAAGAGTCTGGTCAACTGTCTTTTACGAAAGTTGACCACCATTGGATGTACCAACCTAGCAATGAGCTCCAGATATGAAACCGTCTGGTGTTCGGAAACAAATTTCAATGTTCTATGAATTTCTTCAGCGACTAAAAAGGTATCCTGAATTCCTCCTGGATAAGGCAAAGGGAAGATCTAGGGGTAGATTAGGATGCGCTTGCTAAAAGTGTCGACAAGGCAGATTGAGTGATAATTTCTATTCTGAAGGCTTCATTGCTCATATTTTCTGAGGACATGACTTCTGAAAAATTGTGGAAACATTGACTTGTTTTTAAAAGAGGTCAATTGAATAAGGCATACTGAAAGTTAGACAAAACCAGATGAAAAATTATGTGGAACGCAATGATCCCAATACATGATCGATTATGAATTTGATCTGCCATTTATGCGTTCTCTGGATCTCAAAAGTTCTTAACTGTCACTTCAAGGTGATGATTTATTTCAGGATTAATACACTCCAACTCATGTCACACAACCAAAGGAGTTTATTGACAAGTTTATCAGAAGATGCTGCAACACGAGTGTGACTAGTCAACAAAGAAATTTTCTGAAGAAGGGTCTAGGCCCGAAATGTCAGCCTTCCTGCTCCTCTGACGCTGCTCGGCCTTCTGTGTTCATCCATCTCTACACCTTGTTATATCAGAGAAATTGTCAAATTGAGTTAGCCTTCAGGAAGAATCTTTTTAACTAGAAAAAGGCCTAAGCCATTGATACATCATTGTGATGGACTCAAGTTTGAAAGAAACAACAATTGCACACATTGGACACAGTCAACACTATTGTTATAGTCAGCTAAACGAACCAAACCAATATCAGGTTTGATATAACAAGGTGTAGAGCTGGATGAACACAGCAGGCCAAGCAGCACCAGAGGGGCAGGAAGGCTGACGTTTCGGGTCAAGACCCTTTTTCAGAAATGGGGGAGGGGAAGGGGATTCTGAAATAAATAGGGAGAGGGGGGAGGCGGATAGAAGATGGGTAAAGGAGAAGATAGGTGGAGAGGAGACAGACAGGTCAAACAGGCAGGGTTGGAGCCAGTAAAGGTGAGTGTAGGTGGGGAGTTAGGGAGGGGATAGGTCAGTCCAGGGAGGATGAACAGGTCATGGAGGCGTGATGAGGCTGGTAGGTAGGAGATGGGGGTGGGGCTTGTGGTGGGAGGAGTGGATAGGTAGGAGGAAGGACAGGTTAGGGAGGCGGGACAAGCTGGGCTGGTTTTGGGATGTGGTTGGGGGAGGGGAGATTTTGAAGCTTATGAAGTCCACACTGATACCATTGGGCTGCAGGGTTCCCAGGCTAAATATGAGTTGCTGTTCCTGCAGCCTTCTGGTGGCATCATTGTGGCATTGCAGGAGGCCCAGGATGGACATGTCGTCTGAGGAATGGGAGGGGGAGTTGAAGTGGTTCGCGACTGGGAGGTGCAGACGTTTGTCGCGAACCGAGCGTAGGTGTTCCACAAAGCGATCCCCAAGCCTCCGCTTGGTTTCCCCGATGTAGAGGAGGCCACATCGGGAACAGCGGATGCAGTATACCACATTAGCAGATGTGCTGGTGAACATCTGTTTGATGTGGAAGGTCTTCTTGGGGCCTGGGATGGGGGTGAGGGGGGAGGGGTAGGGGCTGGTGTAGCACTTCCTGCGGTTACAGGGAAAAGTGCCGGGGGTGATGGGGCTGGTGGGGAGTGTGGAGCGGACAAGGGAGTCATGGAGAGAGTGGACCCTCTGGAAAGCAGATAAGGGTGGGGAGGGAAAAATGTCTTTCGTGGTAGGGTCGGATTGCAGATGGCGGAAGTGCCGGAGGATAATGTGTTAGAACCGGAGGCTGGTGGGGGTACGTGAGGTTGAGGGGGATTCTGTTTTGGTTGTTGTTGCAGGGAGGGGGTGTGAGGGATGAGTTGCGGGAAAAGTGAGAGACACGGTCAAGGGCATTTTCGACCACTGTGGAGGGGCAGTTGCTGTCCTTGAAAAACAAGGACATCTGGGATGTCAGGGAGTGGAACGCCTCATCTCGGGAGCAGATGCAATGGAGGCGAAGGAATTGGGAATAGGGGATGGCATTTTTGCAGGAAGGTGGGTGAGACGTGGTGTATTTTAGGTAGCTATGGGAGTCGGTGGGCTTGAAATGGATATCGGTTTCCAGGTGGTTGCCAGAGATGGAAACAGAGAGGTCCAGGAAGGAGAGAGAGGTATCAGGGATGGTTCAGGTGCACTTAAGGTTGTGGTGGAAGGTGTTAGTGAAGTGGATGAATTGCTCAAGGTCCTCGTGAGAGCACAAGGTGGTGCCGATACAGTCATCGATGTAATAGAGGAAGAGGTGAGGGATAGGGCCAGTGTAGCTTCGGAAAAGGGATGGTTCCACGTATCCTACAAAGAGGCAGGCATGGCTTGGGCCCATGCTGGTACCCATGGCCACCCCCTTTGTCTGCAGGAAGCGGTAGGAATTGAAGGAGAAGTTATTAAGGGTGAGGACGAGATCAGCTAAGCGGATGAGGGTGTCAGTGGAGGGGGACTGGTCAGGCCTGCGGGACAGGAAGAAGCGGAAGTCCAAAACGTCCAATTCCCTGGTCCCCAACACCTCAACTTTACCACGGATGTCCAGTCCCTATACACTTGCATTCCCCGTGCAGATGGCCTAATGGCCCTCCGCTTCTTCTTCCCTCCACTTACACAGCATAGTTGTTGACTCTTAGTTGCCCTATGAAATGGCTATATTAATCCAATCATTTCAAGGACAATTAAGAATTGGCACCAAATGATCAGCACCCATATCCCACGAAAGTATTTAAGGAATAAAAATTCCCAATCATTGGAATTAGTGTGCTCGTTGAAGGAAAATTATAAACATGCTCACAAATGAATGCATTTATGATTTTTCTATATATTGTACAGAGATTGAATCAAATGTCAATTACAGAGTTAAGCTTGTTCCTTGTATTCATGACTTTCAATCCCTGAAGCAAAAATACTTCTATCGCCTATCACTAGATCTCGCCTTTCCACTCAAATATTCCATTTTTCTATATTTTCATCATAATTCTGACCATCTGCTGACCCAGTTCTATTCCCATAGCAACGACAATATTAAAGGATCCCTCGGAATGGACTTTGCTGCCGTTGGGTTTCATTATTGAAAGACTTGTTGCTAAGTGCATCTGCACATTTTTTTTATGTCAAAATAAAAAAAAAGTTGGATATCAATAAGTTTTCATTGACCAGGAACAATGCACTTTAAGGAAAGGTCTTTTTCAATATGCTGAAATGAAATGCTGTATCTTGTGCCCTGAGCCTCATACTACTGTATGGCAGAGATAGTCAGCTGATGAACTTGAACTCATCCACCACAGTTACCACTTATTTTTTCCGCAATGTATCTTAGGTAAAATAATCCGACTGGCTAGTGTATGTTCTTTAGCTAAACGACATAAATTCCAAAACAAACAACTGACGATGAATGCAAAATCAGATTACTGTTGAAACTGGATATCTGAAATGAAAATAGAAAATGCTGGAAATAACTAATAGATCATACATCAT
Organism: Ginglymostoma cirratum; assembly: GCA_024137785.1. Classification (NCBI taxonomy): domain Eukaryota; kingdom Metazoa; phylum Chordata; class Chondrichthyes; order Orectolobiformes; family Ginglymostomatidae; genus Ginglymostoma; species Ginglymostoma cirratum. The sequence goes on along the minus strand of JAHRHZ010000033.1, from coordinate 23,207,729 downwards.
CTTTCGAGTCAGAAGCACAGTCAACGATATTAAACCAAATGTTTATCAAATGATTTTTGGGAAAACAGTTCCAGATTTCAGCTACCCTTTGTTTGAAAGGTACCTCGTGACATCACTCCTCATGGCATAGCTCTCCAACAAGAAGATTGATAAAATTACTAATTTAATAAAAAGTTAAAATATTGGGAATGACAGGGTCAGAGAAAGGCAACAGAGCAAAAGGAGGCCATTCATACTGTTGTGCACCTGCTGGCTCTCTGCATTTACTTTGAGCCACCCCCTTGCCTATTCACCACAGCCCTGAAATTTTTACTTTTTCAGATAATGATTCAATTCCTTTTCAAAACTCTCAATAAATTTCTCCTCTATCACACGCTTAGACTTTGCATTCCAGATCTTAACCACACACTATCACTGCTTGAATTTTTTTTTTCTCTTGTCACTTTTGCCACTTACCTTAAATCTCTGCTCTTGGATTCTCAATACTTCTACCAGTGAGAACAGTTTCTCCCTAACTTCTCTCAGGGAATTTCATAAATACACAACAGAATCATTCAGCATCTGGAAGAAGGAAATTTGAAAATTGGGATTTCAGCAGAATTTTGCACGAAACCTTATTTCTCAGTATCATTTTAAAAGGTAGCATCTACACAATTAAATTTACATATCCAGAACGTGTCTATGAGCCATGTCGGAATTCATATCACACTTAAAAGTATTAGTCTTGCAAAGCATTCTTAATACCTGTAAAGCATCAGTCATACTTGAAATGCTGATTGACTTAAATATCACATTCATAAAAAAACAACATATCATTGTTAATTGAATAATGCTGATTGCCATTAATATGACATTCCATTGGGAAGGTTTCCAATGAAGGTAGCAAGCAGTAAATATTCTTTAATAAGGAGTTAGGTTAGAGATAAGAAGTCTTAAATTCCTGAGATTCCAGAAAGGTATAATGGTAAAAAAAAAGACTCCTAAATTACATGGAATCCCCCAACAAGTTTCTGCTAGTCTCACATCTAAATATCAGCAAAATACTGGAAATCTGATTAACATTCAACTTCCACAGTTTCTGAAAACTTTTAAAGAACATTTTAAAGAACTGTAGGCGCTAGAGTGAGACTAGGATGTGAAGTCCCCTGAAACAAATAACTCCCATTACTGAACTTTAGCTGGAAACAAGCATAATTGGAGTAACCTGGGGTGAGACTTTAGTTACATGTGTACCCAACTCCAAAGTCTGATACTGGCCCTTTTATTTGCATTGACATCCGTGGAATTTCAAATCCAAACTATTAAACTTAACAAACAAATAATTCACCAGGACCTTGTGTTTGAAATTTCAGCAACATTTTCATCCAGTATTCTTCTCCTTTATAAAAACAGAAATTGCTGGAAAAGCTCAGCAGGTCAGGCAGCATCTGTGGAGAGAAATCAGAGTTCACATTTTGGATCCAGCATCCCTGCCTCAGAACTGAGCTTTTCCGGCAATTTCTGTTTGCATTTCTGATTTACAGAATCTGCGGTTCTTTAGGTTTTCATTTAGTATTCTTTTCCATTTCTCTGCATCTGGGTCTTGAATCGTATTTTAAAGTAAAATACATTATGTACCTTGATGCCGAGAAGACAGAATAAAGTAGTGGTCAACAACTCCCAGAATATATCATCTCAGTGAATGACAAGTAACAGAATCCACTGGTATCACTGTGTACATGACTGATTTGGACTACAGCTCCCAGAACTCGGTTTAAGGCTCTGCCTTTCTGCTGGAACTGGGGAAATGAATGAAAGAAGCGATATTGACTTAATTATACAGAGATAACAAGGTGTAGAGCTGGATGAACACAGCAGGCCAAGCAGCATCAGAGGAGCAGGAAAGCTGACGTTTCGGGCCTAGACCCTTTTTCTGGGGTCTAGGCCCAACAGCATGTTGGGCTGTTGAAACTTACAGAAGCAATTCTATTCATATGGGAAGTATCAGAGTTTAAGTGGGATACAAAATGCTTTTGGCTATGTGCACGTATTCAGTAAACCGACTGAAGCCAGTCTGACTGAAAGGGTTGTGCTATGTCTCACAGACAATATGTCAGAGACATGCTCTTTATGTTATCACCATATCATAGCATGTGACCTAAACATCTGAAGATCTCAGAATCCATCTTATTGGGATCACTTAAAGCATGACATGTCATTGAAAGAGTTCCGTATTGTGAAACCTCATAGTGTAACTTTAGCCCAGGCACTGATGTGCATGTAAATAAAATGGCTCAGTTTAATAGTTAGCTGTAATAAATCGCTGTTGTACCACAGAAGGCCACTTATCCAGGCCTAGTTTCTTATGTTATGGGGAATAACATAAGCATTGTCACATCAGATAAAATATGTTACTAGAGGCAAAACCCACATCATAGTTCACAGCCTTGCCATCTATTAAAAAAAGACTCTGAGATTTCAGTGATAGAGATAGTAGGAACTGCAGATGCTGGATAATCTGAGATAACAATGTGTAGAGCTGGACGAACACAGCAGGCCGAGCAGCATTACAAGAGCAGGAAAGCTGACGTTTTGGGCCTAGACCCTTCTTCAGAAAAAGGGTCTAGGCCCGAAACGTCAGCTTTCCTGCTCCTCTGATGCTGCTTGGCCTGCTGTGTTCATCCAGCTCTACACCTTGTTATCTCTGAGATTTCAGTGTCAGATCTTTGGAAAACTAATTGAAGGCTAACTGGATCACACCCCTAAGCATCAAAGAATTCAGACAATCAGCAGTGTCAGTTTCTGTGAGTACAGACAGCCATCTTGTTTTGTAAATGGTGCATAACCCAGCCAGAGGTTAGATTTTAATTAAATAGAAATTAGCTCTAAGCTCCTTCAACATATAAGAATTTTCTAAGAGTCCCTTTACCTAAAAATAAAAAAGCTGACATTATAAACACAATCAAAACCAAATGTTACAGGCCTTTGCCAATCAGTTTTCTGTCTCTCTCTTTCTTTAAAAAAAAAGCAACATCCTTCATTTAAAAAATATATATATATAGTTAAACAGCCTGAAAACACTGGTCTCCTAAAATAAAAAAGTTGAACTTGTTTTTCCTCTTTAGAAATATTTTTTCCATACTATGAAGGTTTCATGCTGGAGCTTGGTTGAACTAACCATTTTCTTTCTGAAATTGGCACAACATTTTAAAAGCTACCAACAAGCAGAAACCTGCAACTACATATCTGTATTTGATCAGCCAGCATTCTTAAAGGGCCAAGATCTGTAAAGGAGCAGCATTGAGAAAAATAAAAGGAATCAGAAGCAGTAAAGGGAATAATAAAAAGAGAGGAAGGCAAAATCAGTGAGAGAAATAAACAAAGCGTACACAGCACTATATTTCTAAAGAAAAAAGGAGTAAAAATCTTTGAAGAGAAATGGGAGCCAAACATTAAATATGGACTGGGCATTCAATGACATCTTTACTAAATTATGAATGTGCAAATAACATATGCAGTTCTATTTTATAGATCAAGTGATAGATCATACCAAGGAAAGAACTCTAAAACCCTGAAGCACCCTGAAATGACATGCTCATAATATTATCATTCTTTCATAGCATGTGACCTGAGGTAATAAAGGTCGCAGGTGCCATCGTACTTGGGATGTCTTGAAGCACAGCACACTGTTGAAAACATGCTGCTTTTTGTAACCTCTGAGTTTAACTTTAACCCAAACAGTGGTGCACACATGAATGTAACATTTGCATGAAACAGCTTGTTATAATAATTATCTGTTGTGTTGTTCATTTTTTATTTCCATTGACTACCTTTATTTGAACAAGGAAGCAGATTTACCAACTTTGCATTGTGTAACCAGTTAATAATATTCCCTCGAATTCCTGCTATTTTCATTCACTGATGACTATTATTCATTCAACAGATCCTTACAAAACTTATTTTCTGGTATGTGATGTCTCATAAAATAAACACCAGAGATATATGGAAACTAACAGAATACACTGAAAACATTCAACCACTATGAGGATTAATGCCCTATGGTTGTACACTATCCAAATTAATTTAGACAAAATTCATTGTGAGTTATTTTAATAAGTCATATATTTTATTTTAATCATTGAATGTCTACAATATTTGGAAACCAGAGTTTGTTCTAAATTGTCCTTTTCGACTTTTTAGTTTAGTAACTTAATTGATCTGAGTTATGCCTACAAAACTGGAGTGTCAGAAATCTCTGCTTCATATAAACAGGCAGTCCTGAACACATATGGACTTTCTGATGTTTTAGCCTTTAATTGCTGCTCCTTTTAAGTTGTGTTTCTCACACTTTTGCTCTTTTTCCTTTCATTGTTTTTGCTTTTCTATTTGTGTGCTTCATATTCTCTCGGCATGTGATAGATGGGAAATTAAATAACATGCATTTATATAGCATCCTTATTGTGGTGGTGAATTCCAAGATGCTTAAATCAGCTACAATAGGAAGGAACAAATAATGCACTGGTGCAAACTGAGCTTGTGCAGTGGTGGCTAGATGTTCTAGGTCCAAGACCCAGCTGTTCCAAAGGCATACCAGAATACTTCTGAACACATTGATTAAGTCCATGCTAGGCTGAGATTTATAATCAATCGTCATGTTTGATGGGAGCACGAATCAGGGAATCAGGCATAGAGTTCATGGCACATATTATTTTTCAGTTATTCATGCCAATAGACACAGAATTCAATATGCCCTGAGTTGGACATGCTGGCCTCCCTATTTGATCCTGTGATCAGTGTTCCGCCAAGCAAGGCTCCCACTGGGCACAATGTCTCAGAAAATGTAGCCTATTATTACACAAAGTTAACCACTGCCTGATGATATTAAAAAAGATTCTGCAGGGTGTCTTATAATCACAATGCACCAGATGCATCATGTTCTGACACTGATTTAGTGCTTTGTGCATCCTGCACTATAAATCTAGGTATAAAGCTGCTGTTCCATCAGAAAGCAGGCACTAAGCTGTAATTATTGGCTGCATGGTGTTTTTACTCAGCAAGCAACAGCTTCCTGTTGCATTTACTCAAACTGATTTTTTTTATAATGTGGAAATTACTTGCAGCAGCTTTTTCTTTTGATTTACTTCTATGCTTCATCCAAAGCTATTTCATCACAAATGTTAGTGATACTAAAACCACCTACACACTGTTAAACTACTTAAAAGCTGCACTGGAAATTCTTCTTCATCAAACGATACTTTACCAGCCATAGCCCTGCTGGTGTGTCAGCCATTGCTGAGTTGATATCATGTCTGGCTTTGTGTCAGAAGGTTCTCGGCTTGTATCCAACTGCAGGAGTTCAACACAAAAATCAAGATTGACACTCCAGCGAAGTACTGTGAGATTGCTGAATTAATTGTCGGGGGCAATCTTTCAGATAAGATATTAAACTAAGGCCTCAGCTCTCCTCTCATGCTAATATAAAAATTCCATGACACTGTTTTGAAGATGAGGAGGGGAATTATCCCTGGTGTCCTGACCAATATTTGTGTTTTCTTCTTTATTCATACATGGGATGAGAGCGCTGCTGGCCAGGCAGCATTTATTGCCCATCCTGAAATACCCAGAGGGCAGTTAAGAGTCAACCACATTGCTGTGGGCCTGAAGTCACATGTAGACCAGATGGGGTAAGGATGGCAGTTTCCTTCCCTAAAGGGCATTAGTGAACCAGATGGGTTTTTCCTGACAATGGCTTCATGGCCACCATTAGATTCTTAATTCCAAATTTATATTGAATGCAAATGCCACCATCTACCACAGCCGGATTCGAACCTATGTCCAAACAGAACGTTATCTGGGTCTCTGGGTTAACAGTCCAGTGTAAAACCACTAGGTCATCACCTCCCTCAACTGATCCCTCCATTGATATCATAAGAACATTCATCTTGTGTGATGGTTGAGTGAAATTTGGCTGCTAAGTTTTCTACATTACAACAAGGCAGAAACATTAAAGTCTATGAAGACTGGTTAGCTCAGCTAGCTGGAGAGTGATACCAACAGTGCAGGTTCAATGTCTAGACTGGCTGAAGTTCCCTTGGGCAGCTTGCATTCCCAAGTTTACCTGTTGTGTATGGTGCCCCTCAGGTTCAACTTGCCACCAGTTGTTCCCCCTCACTGAGAGAGGAGCCCGTGGCCCTCTGATAACTTTCACATGACAATAAGGACTTCAATTGAAGTCAATTGATTGTAAATGCTTTGAAATATCCAGTGAAAGGTGTTCCATAAATGACTGCATTTCTTTAAGAAACCAGACTGTGAATGGGCCATTTGTGCAAACTTTTCACAGTGTAGCACTCTAACTTACGGTCTGCTTTGGGTAATCAATAATGCAACATGAAATTTTGCATACAGTTTGCCAGATGCTATAAATTTAAGTTGTCAACGTCGAAAGTTTTGTACATGCAAATTCATAAAGTCAACCTTTTTTACATCGATTGTGACTTTGTTAGGATCTCAGAAGCATTACTTGAACAAAATTATTGAAATAAACAGAATAGTTCAAAAATAATCTAACTAAGTCAAAGAATCAAACCAGGTTAATAGTTGTGGGAAACAGAAAACGCTGGAGTCAAACAAATCCAGCAGTTTGATAAATTATATGTTTTACCCACTGGAATTGCCTGGTTAGTGAGTTTCTTGTTACAGAAATGCGACAATGTTAATGGAATAATCACAAGCTATAGGTCAATAATAGTGAGTCGTGTAAGATCCTCCAGGAGGATTCTTATTAACTCACTAAAGTCTGCAAAAATAAACTCTCAATCATTCATCCTACTGCAGACCCAGCAGTGGAACCTTCCCACTTATCTGTCAGCTTGTAGTCTCTCATGCTATGCTGTTCAATGTGCTTGCATTGTGAAGATATGAAACTCAGCGTCAACAGCTCAATCCTCTGTGGAGAAAAAGTGCAACTTTTGCGTAATGCACACCTATGATCTGTGAAACAACAGAATCTCTGCTTGAGCATACCAATCGGACAGATTCTAACAGAATTCAAACGGAAATGTAAGATGCCCAATCTCAGCACAAACCTTTACAATATTGCTTAATGTTTATGTGCTTGCCCTGTAAATAATGAAGAAATTTGTGTTCTTGTAGTGCATGCCTCAAAGACATTCTGAAATAATTTAGATTGATTGTCATCAGGTGGAATTTTACAAGCTGGAACAGAGAGTGTCCCCTCTTTCCCACTCAGGGTTCCAGCCCCAAGGGCTGGCCCTCCTGAGTACTCCCCATCCCTACTGGTGTTTCCACATCAGCCCCACACCCATTTCCATCCACTTCAACTCTCTTTGTGTCTCCTCTGTGGTCTCCATCCATTTTTTAGTTGTGCCCAAACTGCATGGAGTATTTTTTCCTGAACATTGCAGTTAAACAACAGCAAATAAATGCTAAAATTTTCAGTTCAAAATGATTATTTAAAGCTTAGGGTGCAGAAAATAATACAATGGCCACACACCCAGTCCATATTCTCCCGAAAGGGAAAAGGTGATTCAAAATACCAAACATGTGCTTGTTCTGACTGAATCCAAATTAAGCAGACCCAGCATAATAACACCAGGTCTGAAAGGGTTAAGTTACTAGGTGGATTGTACAGAATAGGCTTGTATTCCATTGCATATAGAAGAATAAAGGGTCATCTAATTTAGGTTTTTCAGAAGATTAAAAGCCTTGATGAGATAGAATAGGTGGCCAGTTCCTCTTGTGGGAGACATATCTTTAAAATGAGAAAACATAGCTCTCAGTCATTCAGCAATGATATCAGAGAGCATTTCCTCACACATAGTGTGGCAGATGTATGGATCCAGAGGTTGGGGCTTAACTGAAAATTTTAAAACTGGGATTGATACATTTTTGTTGGACAATTGTATTGATTTTTACAGACGAAATGCAGCAATAACAACAACCTGTATTTATTTGGCAACTTTAACTAAATGTTAACTTTACAGAGGCATTATGAAACAAAATATCACCCCAAACTCCTTCTTAGGGCAAATGACCAAAAGCTCGTTCAGATTAGCCATTGAATGATGAAACAGGTTTTAGAGGACTGAATAGCCTCTTCCTATATGTCAATGCTTCCATATGAACAGATACCATCATTTCAGTGATTAAGCATAAATTCTTGCTGTACAGGAAGGCAACAGAGTTGGTCTTTAGGAGTGCATTTTTAAAAATTGCATTTGCTGCTCTCTTTCTCATCTTTCGTCTGTATTACATTTACACTATCCACAAAACTTTCCCTTCTCTCCCTCACTGTTGGACTCAATTCTAATTTGGTTGTTTCTGAATCCATGCAAACTACAGTTCACTACTGTTTATATATTTCCCTCCCGGCATAAAAGTTTGATTTTATTTTAACAGTTTCTATTTATCTGCTCTGTCTTGTCTAATGTTCAATCTTATTATCTCAGCAGCCTATCACTGAGAGAATTATCTCTTACTTCACAAATGGTCCGATCCATAATTAGTAATTCCATCCATTCACAAGGCTTTCTGCAAGTTCCTAATTCATTCCTGTACTCATCTACGATTTCACTACATGAATTCATCCGAAACTGCCATTTTGTTTAGGATTTATGATCTTACATCTTTCAACTTGATTTACCATTAAATGCAGTACCACATTCTCCTCTTTTGCAAACTTGATGTTGCTATAGGCATCTAGTGACACTCTCTTGTTAATGCCCAATCACATTAAATTGATGTTAGTGGACATTCATTTTAGCATCCATTTTGGGAGGCTGACATTGAAACACGTGGTATAAAATTATTTGTGACACAGATATGTTTTACTGCATTACTTACTGCAGTTCCTCAGCTCCACTTTCTCACTTCCTTTTCATTTAGCATCTGTAGAATAATATGGTAGAAATTACACTTATTTTTAGCAGACAATCATTTAACACATTCATATAATGCTGACAGTCACTTGGCAGCACTGAACTTGACTGTTGCTGAAAAGAAAGACATGTTTCGCTGAGGCTTTTCATCATACATTCAACAGGATACACACATGAAATCCAAATTTCAAAGGGTCAGAATTTACACTGCAAGTAAAAACAGATATAGATTGATTAGCAAATTAACTCTGATTAACTGAAACATTGGCATAAAGATAGTAGTGTGGAAATATAGATTCCCCATGAATAATTCAAAAAAGGCTCATCCTGTACCCAAACTCATTTTTCAGATGGAGCAGTCCTACATTCCCTTTTCTCTCAATGCTCTGGTTGCGAAACTTACTAATGGATTCTCTTCTGAACAGCACAAGCCTATTACTATCAGTCAATGAACAAATTGGGATTCTTCGAGCTGCACGTGCTGTGGGATTGGCCTCAGCAGTGATTTTGCAAGTCGTCCCCTTACCATTTTCCCATCTTGCAGGCTCAATGCAGAATCAAACACATGATATTATCCTGCTCACAATAGCTATTCCAATCAGATAAGTTTTCCCTGCGTATTACGCAGGTTCGAAAATGGGCCAAGACAAGACATGGGGCTGAATTGCACAAGACACCCAACAAAGCCTATCCCAACATCAGAGGAACTCGTTGTATCTCTTAACTACAATCTTCTCCAACTTACCACTCACCTGATATCTGTCAAAGGACCAGCATTCGTGGTGCCCATACCAATTTTGAAAGGTTACTGTGCTCCTGGACAAAGATCGGCATTCCCAGCCTCCCCAGCCAGTCGAAGGACAGTTTTTTTTCCACCATGACTGAGAAGAGGAAAATGGTGCTGTGATTCCCCAACAGGGATCTGCAGGTCCTGCTACATGAGATGGTCCAGAGAAGGCTCATCGTCTTCCCAAAGGATCAGCAAAGGAGCCCATGCTATGAGAACCTGGTAGCCTGATCTTAGTTGACCCCACAGATCAGGCCATATCCACAGTCTGCAGAAATGACCAGCAGCACTGCAAGAATGTCAGTGATCTTTTCTGTTCATTCTTGTCTCCACCTGTCATACTCCATGAGACCATAACAGTCACTCTATCTTTAATTCTGATCAAATTGCACTGCATGTAACTCTAGTGAAGTATAGATACCATGAAGTCACTTCAAGGTTACAAAAATCAAAACAAAATGCCCACTGTTAGATGCAATTTAAGGATTGGACAGCACTTGGCAAACAATCCAGAGTGCTACAGTAACAACCAACCTAAGCAAATCATTTGAGCTCATAATTTGGTTTATTTATGCTACAGGCAACACACATTTATGTGAAAGGATTCATTCTCTGCAAACAAAAGGAATATGTTTAAACTTTGTACCTTTAGTGACCTACAAAGAAGCATGGGAAGACTATAATTCTTGACGGCCATGCCTCAGCCAATCATAGTTGATCTGCCAAGCAAACAGCAGCCCTTTTTTTCCTGTGGCATCAGGCATTGCAATCATTTGAAATTTGACATTCTTGCATTTGTCCTGTTGAGTACAAAATGGAGGCAACAACAACACATACCTCCCTTCAGCAATATTCATATCATATTTTTATGTCTGCTGTTCTATTTGAGTCATTGACTTGAGTAAAGTAGCAGACAAGTCTGTATGCTAAAAGTTGAAGCGTTGTTCTGATAATATTGGCAACAATAATTCCTAACCATAACTGATACTTCTTTATTTATATTATCTTGGGGCTTCATAAAAATTTGCTATTAAATGATAAAGGAATATCAGGTAGATTTATCATTGTTGTTTAATCCTTTCGACAACCTTACACTCAGACAAGCAACTCTCTTGCATCTGCAGCCTCCTTCACACTACACTTACTCCTCCAGCTTGTTCCAGCCATTTGTGCATGATTGACATGTGCAATGAGGCTTACTGATGTTAAGGGAATGTCTCTAAATTATTCTACTTAAACTGCTGAAGCTCTTTGTTGTGACTAACACATGATTAATTGCTACTTTGAGTGGCGTCACATAGTTACAGAACAACAGGGGTGATTTGCTGACCTGATATTTCCGGCAAAATGCAACAATGAGAGCTCACAACTCATTTTTTAAAAAATATCCACTTGTTAAAAGAGGTGAAAAATCAGAGATATACTGCCACAAACTGCAAAGATGTAATTTCATCATTGCCATAGCCCCTTGGACAACTGGTCATGAAGGTAACACCTCCCCATTCTCTCCCGTACCCAACCTCCTCCACAGACGTAGACATGTAGAAAAACGGGTAGAAGTGAGTCACTGAGACCTTCAAACCTTCTCCGATATTCAACATGCTCATTATTAATATTATCGATCCAATCCCAAATGCCAAAGGAAGGAATCAACACGTCAGGAAACCTAAGAAAAGCAGTGAGAAAAATATGTTCTTAAATCTCCACGAAAGGCAATTGAAAAACTCTTAGTGCATATATTTCCTGGGTAAGAAAGTGTCTACATATTTAATTTAGACTGACTTTGACTGTAGTTTGTTGTCGGCATTAGAGTGAAATTTGCCATTTGAAATTTCTGTAGTTTTGAGCTTCGAGCGGGATGTTTCAAGGGATGCATTGAAACAGCAGCCTAATGAAGAACCAATTGAAACGGGATCCTCATCAACCAACTCAGATCGGCCCTTTTTCGTGTTGAGATCATGTATTGGTGGTCAGCATTGTGCGACTTAGCATTAGAGAGTGCAACAGAAAAGAGTGCCTGAAGTGAGCATTTCAAAAAGGTCAGCGGATGAAGAAAAATGGTGTTTAACTGCTTTTGCTGAAACAAAGCAGCTGATTGGTGAGTATTTCGAGTCTTTCAACGTGAGGTTTTCAGTTTGTGTTTAGGTCTCTACTTTGTTTTTTCCCCTTTATATTAGAAAAGACCTTGTTAAGTATCAGATTGATACGAGCACATAAAAAAGACTGAGGGACTTTTCAAAACTAAAGAGCAGGGATATTAGAGTGATTTAGTTACTAACTTAAACAAAATACAGTATGGATAGTAGGTCACATGATTTTCTGATGACGGGTTTAGGCCCGAAACGTCAAGTTTTCCTGCTCCTATGATGCTGCTTGACCTGCTGTGTTCATCCAGCCCCACACCTTGTTATCGCGGATTCTCCAGCATCTGCAGTACCTTTTATCACAGGTCACATGATGCGCTGCTTCAGCAGCTTGCGGGATTTCATAGAATCCAGACAGTGTGGAAAGGGGCCATTTGGCCCATTCAGTCTGCATCAGTCATCCGAACAGCATCTCACCTAGAACCAGCCCCCAACCCATCCTGGTAATCTTGCATTTCCCATGGCTAATTCACCTAGCCTGAACATCCCTACTCACTATCGACAATTAAGCATGGCCAATCGCCTAACCTGCACATCTTTTGACTGTAGGCGGAAAGCAGAGAACCCAGAGAAAACCCACACAGGAGTGGGGAAAATGTACAAACTCCACCCAAAGCTGAGATTGAGCCCAGTTCCTTGGCACTGTGTGGCAGCAATGCTAATGACTGAGTCACCATGCTGCCTGGTGGACACCATAGAGATCCAATATGAAGATGTTTTGAACAAGCTGGTTTTAACTTGCACAACTTCAAATCGAGTTGAGGTGATGAAGTTCAAGCTGCAGGCATTATGTCACATCAGGGACGGGGAAAGTTACCTGAACATTTAGCCCAAAGCGACAGGCACATTCCTTTGATTAGATCATTCAAACTTAACCTGTGATCTGGGACAGGAGAGTAGGAATATTGGCAAGGCAGGTGTAGGTATCAAAGGGGCAGCTCTCAAGGAGCCTCTGTCTTTGCATTTGTCCAACAGTTATGAGGTTCTTACAAGTTGTGTGGTTAAGAGTAGGGACAGCACAGACATTGTGTGAACTGATGATGACAAAGTGATACATTGATCCTTTCACTGGGAAGGATAAAATGGGAACCCAGTAGTCATAGGGGACGATACTATTCTTTGCAGCCATGAGCAGGAGTCCCAAAAGCTGCAATGCCTACACGGTGCCAGGGTAAAGAAGTCCTCCTCAGAACTGAATAGGAACTTGAAATGGAAGGGGAACACTCCAGGTGTCACCATCCATGTTGGTATTAACAGCTAAGATAGGACTGGAAAGCAGGTTCTAATGAAAAATTTTTAACAATTAGGAAATTAACTTAAATTATATTATTAAATTAAAATATAAAATCTCCTAAATCATAATTTTAGGATTACCAACTGAGTCTCGGGCAATCCAGCATTGGGTCATAAATTCAAGGAATTAAATAGGCAGCTTAAATGTTGCTGTGGGAGGAATGGGTTTCAGTGTGCGGGACACTGGCACCAGTACTGCAGTAGAAGCACTGTTGAGGAAGTTTGTTTCAGTTGCATGAGCTTTATATGAGATACGCTGAGACCAGTGTCCTGGAAAATCAAATAACAAGAGCTGGCAAGAGGGTTTTGTGTGAAATGGGGTGGGGGAGATGGGGGAAACATCAGCTTAGAAAGCAAAAGAACAAAAGGATGTGGTGACATCACAGGGCAAATATTTTGATATTGAAAATCAGAGTGGGACCAGAAGGGACAAAGTGCACAAGCACTAGTAGGACAAAACAGCAAACAGGATCAAAGGAGGGAAGAAAGAGTGAAAAGGCTAAATTGTTAGTTCTTAAATGCCCAAAGTAGTCAAAGTGAATTAAAAGAATTAACAGCATGGGTATAATCTAATAGCCATTACGAAGATCTGATTGCGGGGAGATCAAACCTAGGAACTAAATATATGAAAGGACAGGCAGGATGGGAAGGGGGAACAGGGTAGCTTTGTTAGAATGCAATGTAATTAATGTGTTAGCAAAACAATGGTTTGAGGGCTGGATGATGTAGATTCCATACAGGTGGAGATTAGGAATGACAAAGGAGAGAAGATACAGATGGAAGAAGTCTGTAGCTCCCTAATCGCTGTTCTGTTGGGCAAGGAATAAATCAGGAGATAATGAAGACATGATGAAAAAACAGTACATTAATCATGGGTGACTTTGATCTCATAAAGATTGAGAAAATCATATTTGTAGAGGTAACCATTAGGAAGAACTCATAATTTTTTTTTTAACAGTCTCTTAGAACAATAACAAAGTTGCTGGAGAAGGTCAGCGGGTCTGGCAGCATCTGTGAAGAAAGGAAAAACAGAGTTAACATTTCGGGTCCAGTGACTCTTCCTCAGAAGTGGTCCTAGAACAATATGTTGTAGATCCAACCAGGGATCAGGCTATTTTAGATCTAGTGTTGTGTGGTGAGGCAAGTTTAATAAATGATTTCTGATTAAAATATCCTTTGTGAATGTTGACCATGAGGTGGTAGATTTTGACATTCAGCTTGGCTGGAGTGGACTGTGCAAGCAGTTTAGCAGAAAATACAGTTGAGGAACAATAGCAGAGTTTAAGTTCGTCAGAAGTGAGACAGCCAAACTTATTATTTTTAATATTTTTCCTAAACCATTCCAGTTCTTATGTTAATGGTGTTCCCATAGTAGTGTTAAGTGAGAAGCTTCAGAATCCTGACCCGTTGCGGTACAGGATACAAGATGTATGTCTAAGCTAACATGGTGAGTGACTTGCAGTTCATTTGCTGCAAATTGACATTTGTGATCTTACCACACTCCCATCAACTGTCCACTGATCAGAAGCAAAACTGAAGACATTTCTAAATCAAGGAGTCAGAGAGTCATAGAGTTGTGCAGCATGAAAACAGACCCTTCAGTCCAACTCATCCATGTCGACCAGGTATCCTAAATTAATCTAGTCTCATTTGCCAGCATTCGGCCCATATCCTTCTAAACCCTTCCTATTCATGTATCACTTCAGATACCTGTTAAATGGAGTAACTTTACCAACCTTCATCGCTTCCTCTGGCAGCTCATTCCATACACACACCACGTTCTGCACGAAAAAGTTACCCCTAAAGTCCTTTTTAAATTTTTCTTCTCTCACCTTAAACCTATGCCCTCTAATTTTGGATTCCCCTACTCTGGGAAAAAGACCTTGGCTACTCATTCTATCCATGCCCCTCATGACTTTATAACCTCTATAAGGTCACTCCTCAGTCTCCAAAGCTCCAGGGAAATAACATGCTTTTGTCAATTCTTATATTTTATATACTTTCACGTGCTATCAGCTGAATACATATGAGATTCAAACTTTGTCTTCCTTGATTTCACACTTTTTTAATTAGTCTATGGAATTGGAGCATTGTTGACTGGGCCAGCATTTATTGTTCATCCCTAATGGCCCTTGTGAAGGTGGTGGTGAGGTCCCCTTGACCTATGGGTCCCAGCACAGTGCTGTCACAGGAGGTCAGTTGTAGGAGTTTGACCCAGCCACATGGAAGGAATGATATAGTTGGAGTTGCCAACCACAAGCCCTAACCTGAACACTTATCCCTGAATCAGCAAGCCCTCTGAGTGATGAATTCTATGTGAAGACTTGCTTGAAATATTAAATTAGTTCTGACTGTAGAAGATATATGTGTCAAACATGCATCATTTGACTGGGTGCAAAGCCTACGTGGCAACATTCCCAACCAGCTGCCATTATTTTAGATGAGCAACCAAACTACTGTACTAATGCTGTAAGACTGGAATAAATATAGGCACAACTCCCTAAGCAATCTTCAAGAAAAAATTATGACTTATATTCTTCATTTTCTTTTAGTTTATATCTCAGATTTGCATGTGCTGGTAGATCTTGCTTTTTTAAAAAGCATGCTAGGGACAAATTTGAAGCCTTATTAACTTAGCAAAAACGTGCATCTCACTTTCTCCTCCTCAACACATAATCCAGTGGCCACTTAATCAGATCGTACCTGCCTTTTATCATGCTCAGTGGACCAGCTATACCCTACTAATTTGGGTTTCTAATCATCTTTAAAAAGGATACAGAGAGATTTTAACAGGACATTATCAGGAATTCAGTAATAAACTGAGGCTGGAAAAATTTTTACTGTTCTCATCAGAAGAGGAAAGATGATGCGTTGTCATAATGGATGCTTTCAAGGTGACTAAAGATTTTAAGTGACAGCACAGACGAAAACAGTTCCTTCAGGTGAGTGCAGAAATCTTTGAAAAAAGATCTGGAGTATACATGAGGAGAAATATTTAAAATCAAAGAGCTATCAGAATCTAGAATGTTCTACCTGAAAAGCTGGTGGAAACGGATTCCATAATCAATTTTGTGAGGGAGTTGGATAGATACTTGAGGAAGAGGATGTTACAAGTTTAGAGACAAAAGGTATCAGCATGAAGATTAAAGAAGATGAATTTTTCAGAAATCCAGCACGATGGATGAAATGTCTTCTCTGGGCTGTAGGTTTCTATGCTATTGTTTGTGCTTGTCTCTGGGCTTTTGTGAATGTTATCTTTCTCATCCTGACTGAAGGAGAATGCAAGAGGATGTTATTAGAAGTTGAGGCTATTCCAATATTCATGAAAGTGAAGAGGCTATATAGTTTGACGCATTTTCTCCATCCTGTGTTTTTCTTTCCTTGCCTGTAAGCTAGCACCAGGCCTCCAAATAGTACTTGCCCATGATGGCATGATCGGATTTATGAACTGAATTGCCACAAGCCCTTGCTTCATTAACGTGTAGTGCAATGTGTGCATCTTTCCTGAGAATAACCCACAAGCGAGACATTGCTAAGCTGTTATAGCCCCTGGCAAGAAAACCAATAATTAATCTAGCTTCACTCCAGCTGGAGGTCAGTGAGTGGAGCAGTTCATTGTTGAGCTGCAAACCCTAATTGTAGAAAGAATTTTATATCTCAAGTGGTATTGGTAGTTGTAAAGTGACTACAAGATACAAATGTATAACTTATTTGACTTTGCTTTCACATCTTAAAAGTTATAGAAGTTTCATTGCTAGAAATCTCAGGTTATCCTTCACCGTAGACCATAGAAGAGCAAATAGGTCGTCAGCCTATTCATTGAAATCATGGCTTGTCTGATAATCTTCAACTCCACTTTCATGTCATTTCCCCATAACCTTTGATACCCTAACTGATTAATAACTTGCCTGTCTCAGCCTTGAATGTACTGAATGACCCAGCCTCAAAAACCCTTTATGATAAAGACTTTGTTACTTCTGAGTGATATCAGCAGGTACCACATGAATGCTCACATCAGGAATTTCTCAAATGATTTGATTATGTTATGTCTCACAATGAGTATGCAACATTCATTAAGAGACATGTTTGTAACTTTATCGCCATATCATGGCATTTGATCTGATTGTGAAAAGGCCTGAGTCTCCAGGTTTACTGAAAGAAGAGTGCGAGTGTGTAACCAAATTAAGCAGAACTAGCCCAGATACAGCAATGTCTATGGTTGGAATATACATGCAGGTAACGGGTGCTGAAATAGATGTTTCTGTATTACATCACTCATGTCTAGTTCTTACATTGCAGAACGTTTTTCCATAGAATCCCTACAGTGTGGAAACAGGCCCTTCAGCTCAACAAGTCCACCCTGACCCTCAGAGCATCCCACCCAGTCCTATTCCCCAAACCCACCTAATCTACACTCCCCTCCAGCCCCACCACACCCGGCACTTTTCCTTGTAACCGCAGGAAGTGCTACACCTGCCCCCGCACCTCCTCCCTCACCCCAATCCCAGGCCCCAAGAAGACTTTCCACATCAGGCAGATGTTCACCTGCACATCTGCCAATGTGGTATACTGCATCCGCTGTACCCGTTGTGACTTCCTCTACATCGGGGAAACCAAGCGGAGGCTTGGGGACCGCTTTGCAGAACACCTGCACTCAGTTCGCAACAAACAACTGCACCTCCCAGTCGCGAACCATTTCAACTCCCCCTCCCATTCCTCAGATGACATGTCCATCCTGGGCCTCCTGCAATGCCACAGTGATGCCACCCGAAGGCTGCAGGAACAGCAAATCATATTCAGCCTGGGAACCCTGCAGCCCAATGGCATCAATGTGGATTTCACAAGCTTCAAAATCTCCCCTCCCTCAACCGCATCCCAAAACCAGCCCAGCTCATCTCCACCTCCCTAACCTGTTTTTCCTCCCACCTCAAGCCACACCCCCATCTCCTAACATCATCCCGCCCCCTTGACCTGTCCATCCTCCCTGGACTGACCTATCTCCTCCTCACCCCCCTACCTACACTCACCTTTACTGGCTCCATCCCCGCCTCTTCGACTTGTCTGCCTCCTCTCCACCTATCCTCTATCCGCCTCCCCCTCTCTCCCTACTTATTTCAGAACCCTCTTCCCCTCCCCCATTTCTGATGAAGGGTTTAGGCCCGAAACGTCAAGTTTTCCTGCTCCTATGATGCTGCTTGACCTGCTGTGTTCATCCAGCCCCATGCTTGTTATCTCGTAATCTACAATCCCTGAACACTATGGGCAATTTAGCATGGCCAATCCACCTAGCCTGCACATCTTTGAACAGTGGGAGGAAACCCACGCAGACATGAGGAGAACGTGCAAACTCCCCAGAGACAGTTGCCCAAGGAAGAATTGAACCCAGGCCCCTGGCGCTGTGAGGCAGCAGTGCTAACCACTGAGCCACCGCGCCCCCCCTATATAAGTGTATCACCTCATTAAATATGAATAGCCTACTGAAGGTAAAAAGAACACCACTGTATCTGTAGCAGATCATGACCCTTGGAAACCCCACTGAAGATCAGCTAGATGACAAACCTGGACTTCAAAGTGTTTGGAAGACTAATAGTAACGAATATACTAAAATCTAGAAGGTCTGTATATTTTCTTTAAGTTTGGGTTCAAGCCTTATCAAGCTATAAAACCCATAATGTTTTTACATGATAAAATTAATTTTCAGCCTGCTTCCCCATTTAGAAGTAACATTTAGCAATCAAGAGGCTTCTTACAATTCTAAGATTATAATTAGCAGCCAAAGTCTACTGTCAGTTTAAATGCGTCGCACTTCTATTCCCCAAAACAACACTTCAAGCATTTAAATAGACTGTTTTTCTGAATTCAGGAAGCTGACCTTTGTGCAGAGGTTGATTGATTCTTCCATTTTTGTTTCTGCCAGTGCCTGTGCTGTGTCCTTCCTCATTAGCATGAACTCCCTCTGGTAGCTGGAACCCACCAGTATAGCACTATTTATTAAAGACAGTCCAAAATGCATCAACACTCATCATCAAAAGGGGCTACAACAATGAAACATGAAGTAATATGGAAGCAAAAGAAGAAAAAAATAAAAGGACAGAACACTAAACCAAGCAGAGGATAAAGACCAACAAGGTACACTACACTTTAACGATAAAAGAACTTCAATGAGAAATTGAAGGCAAGCATTCAATTATGGATTGGGCAACAAACAATGTTCTCACTGAATTCATACTATTTAAGCAACATATCCAGCTTTTATTCACTGTTCAAGCAATAAGTTATCCCAACAGTAACCTTTGATCATTTTACTTCCTATTAGCAAAGAAGAGCTTTGCAGAATAAATACATTCAGCCTTTCCAAGAATGATTAAAAAAAAATCCGGAGAAGTTAGAGGGAAAGGATCTTCCAAATCAACAGACTTATACCTTTGTCATACAGATAGAAACCCCCAGTGACTGTTGACTACTTTGTCACAAGGTGTCAACGATCTGGAGTGGGATTTCTCTGAAGGAAAACTCACTGAGAGGGTAATTCAATTGGTATTCTCATCTACAAGATTAAAACCTATGGGAAATGTCTCCTGAGCAAGGAAAATGTCCATACCAGTGACACAATGCTGGAACCCGGATGCCATAATGGAGGTATAGTGGCAGACCAGCATCAGTTACTTACTTCAGGTATAAACACCATTACTACAGTCAGCAGAGTTCACAAAAACTATTAAGATACAGTTTGTGGCACCTACCCAAAAGATGTTCAGCATTTCTTCACATTTGCAAAGTAGGTGGCATCAGAAGACATGTTCACACGCGTAGAAAATCCAGTTTCAAAGAGACCACCAAGGTAAACAGCAATACAGTACAAAACCACAATATTGGGAGCCAGGACAGACTTAAAAGTGTATATAAACATTTCAATGAAGTGCAAAATCAATTGAGTAAAACACAATTCTTAGATGATGACCAAGACTTTCATATTATGAACCTCTCACACTGTGTCAATGGTTATAATGTGATCAGATATTTTTATGATCATTAACGTAATGTGTCCCCAAAAGGCAGGAGGACAAATTCTGACACAGGAGTTAGTGGCAAAATATTATCATGATATATTCTAAAAGACATGTACCCCAATAGATGACACTCCATGCTACAACCTCCAAGAGACTGTCTCACACCATCTAATGGATCAGCAATTCCGTGAAGTGGCACAATCACACAGCAGTATCACTACAGGCGTTCATCTTGGGTTCTTGAAATCCTTGACCCGATGGGTACCAATGGTCCAGTAGTGACAGGTCTACCAGTATGTACAGATTCAAGCTGTACCTCTTGTGATATGTCAGAGTAATTGAATCAACAATTTCAAATAGCTGTACCCAAACAACTTTGACACAGTCAGTAATTTTAATATTGGATCTCAAAGATGATGTAGTCCTATTCACCGATCCTCCAAGGAAGTGCAGCATGTAACTTCAGAAGAAGCGTCTACCATCCACAGCGCTATCTCTGCTTGGAAGCCAACTTTGAATGACTTTGCCTTGCAGCCAACTGTTTAACTCTTATGAAACACAGAACATTCTTCTTTGAAAACAGAAGAGGATGAAAGAGATGCATGACCAGTGAGCAGATAGAGAACAACCCCAGTTCCAAGAGCAAATTACTGCAATACTGGAATCTGTACTAAAAAAACAATAAATGCTGGAGACCACAGATCAGAGCTGATGAAAAGTCATCTAGACTCGAAACATTAGCCTGCTCTTTCTCCGTGGATGCTGCCTGACCTGCTGTGATCTTCAGCATTTGTTGTTTTTAGCACCCCGGTTACACACCAGACAGTTTGTGAGTCAGAAATCCACTCTCAAATAGCTGGATACCAGCAAAGGTTTTTAAGATGCAACAGTCCAGATCATACAAAGTCATTATAGGTCATGGTGCAGTGAAAACAGAAGTCAGCTCATACCAATGTATCACACACCAATCCTACACCCAGATGGTGAGGTAGAAAACTGCAGCAATGATGATTTTGTGATGATATTGAATGACAGCAACCAGCAGCAAGACAATCAAGTTGTGAGGGAAGAGCTTCTGAGAACAATATCACATTAATTCCTCCTTTATAACATCTCTGGAATCATCCTGGAAATTGCTGACTGCCACTTTTCAGGCTGCTGCATTTTTCCAGACAATTCAGAGATTGACATTAGCAATGAAATAAATAGAGGAATCTGCCATTTAACACATCTGGTGAAAAATAGAACAGGAACTAGCAACATTTATTTTTGTTTGGAATTAGTGGTGAAACAAAATGAGGCTGCTTGTTAGAAGCATGTACTTAGGATTTAGTTAATAACTCAAAAATGAATCATTATTAATGTGCATGGACTGCATTAAAATAGGAGGATATTCATGAAACTTTGTAGATTGGAATATCTAGTTGCAACCTCTATTTTTTTAATTATGTAAAGCCCACTTTATATTAATCAATGTATAAGTAATTTATGTGCAGAAACCCAATTGTTAAAGACCAATATCCAGTCTATATAAATATTAAAATAAATCCAGCTGAACCTGATGACAATGGACATATTTTGTGCTTTTTTTTTGAAATATAGATAAACCTGCGGGTTGATTTATTTCAAATGTCGAAATGAAATACTTTAGTTATGATTAATAACAACAGCAAACTATTAATTCTGATGAAAGCATCTGCACCCAGAACCTTGATTAACAAACTACCATGTATCTAATCCTTTACTGAATTACAGCCTGCAGCACAGTGTCATGTTTACCACTCAGGAAATAACTATAAGTAGGGTGCTTTCTTCTTCATTTAAAGAGTTAGTTATTAAAGCCAATTGCAAGTAGGCAGTGGGGAAACAGTGATGCAATTTTGGGTATGTGTTTAAAAGGTATCTCAGTTAGCCATTATGCTCTGGGAGACAGCAGGTTATTCATTAGCAGTTTTACAACTTTGAAACTTGAATGAATATTCTTTGCTTGCTCTTATTCACATGTGGGCATTCGAATTTGGAATAGGAGTCAGCCACTCGAGACTATTCTGCCTGTTCTGTTTGAATTAAATTTTTAAAAAGCTGGAATTTAAAAAATTCTAATGATAACCATGTAATGACTATTGATTCTCATAAAAAAAAAATCTCGTTCACTAATGCCCAGTACCACACATACGGCACCTTAATAAGATAAGAGCCCATGATGTTGAGGATAATATATTAACATGGATAAAGGGTTGACTAACTCATAGAAGTCAGAGATTTTTGATAAAGGGAGCACTTTCAGGATGGCAACCTGTAACTACTGTAGTGCCACAAGGATTGAGTACAAGGGCCACAACTGACACCAAGACACGGGAGTATTAAAATAGAGAACAAACATAGAGAACGCTACAGAAACTCAGCAGGTCTGGCGTATGCCAGACTTGCTGCAATTCTTCAATATTTTCTGTGTTTGTTGCAGACTTCCAGCATCCACAGCATTTTGCTTTCATGAGGTCATAAGAAATAGGAGCAGGAGTAGGCCATTTGGCCTCTTGAGCCTGCTCCACCAATCAATAGGATCATGGCCTGCAGTAGTTGGAACAAAATTGGTCAGGTGGATCTCTTTGGCTATGAGTTCCCTGACTGGGCCTGTTAATTTGGGCCAAACAGATCCCTGGCTGACAGATATAAACAGGAGTCTCAGAGAATCTCCTCACTCGAGGGACTGGCTCTGAACTAGCTGCTAAAGGCCCATGTACTGCGCGCATGTAAATAGAGGGTGACTTGAAGGCGGGATACTAGCCTCCGTGGAGTTATTTCATCACTGACCAGATATTCCTCACGCCCACTTTCATGCCATTTGCCCGTATGCCTTGATTCTCTCACTGATCAAGAATTTATTTCATCCTTAATTATACCTAAAATCTCAAAAGTAGGGAAGTCTTGCTAAAACTATACAAGGCATCAGTTAGACCATAAGGTGTGGAGCTGGAGGAACACAGCAGGCTAGGCAGCATCAGAGGAGCAGGAAAACTGATGTTTCGGGTCTGGACCCTTTTTAGAAATGGGGGACGGGAAGGAGGCTCTGAAATAAATAGAGGGGGAGGTGATGATAGAAGGTGGGTAGTGGAGCTGATAGGTGGAGAGGAGACGGACAGGTCAAGGAGGCGGGGATGAAGCCCCGTCCCAATTCCTTGTTACACTCACCTGTACTGGCTCCATCCCCGCCTCCTTGACCTGTCCATCTCCTCTCCACCTATCGGCTCCACTATCCACCTTCTATCATCACCTCGCCCTCTATTTATTTCAGAGCCCTCTTCCCATCCCCCATTTCTGAAGAAGGGTCCAGACCCGAAACGTCAGTTTTTCTGCTCCTCTGATGCTGCCTGGCCTGCTGTGTTCCTCCAGCTCCGTACCTTGTTATCTCAGACTCCAGCATTGGCAGTTCCTACTGTCTATCAGATAGACCACGACTAGAGTACTGTGCTCTCATCTAAGGAAAGATGTATTGGCGTTAGGGACAGAGCAAAGAAGGTTCAATCAGTGATTCCGGGTATAGAGGGGTTTTCTTATGCGGAGAGGTTTAGTAGGTTAGACCATAAGTTCATAAGATATAACAGCAGAATTACTCCATTTGGCCCATCGTGTCTGCTTTACCAATCAATCATGGCTGATATGTTTCTCAACTCCATTCTCCTGCCTTCTACCCATAAATATTGATCCCTTACTAATCAAGATATATTCATAGGATTTTAAAAGAATGAGCAGAGATCTTGTTGAAATGTACAAGATTCACAGGGGGCTTGACATGGTAGATGTGGAGAGTTTATTTCCCCTTTTGGAAGGCCTGGGACCAGACAGCAAAATCCCTGAATGAGCCGATGCACATTTAAGAGAAGGATAAGGAGGATGTTTTTCTTTCGGGGGCAGTGAATCTGTCAAGTTCTTTGACCCAGAAGGCTGTTGAGGCTGGGTTATTAAGTACATTCAAGGCTGAGACAGTCAGATTTTTAATCAGTAAGGCATTCCAGAGCTTTGAGGAATATCCAGTTGAGGATTATCAGATAGACATGATCTTATTGAATGGCAGAGCAGACTTGATGTCTTATGGTCTTCTAGCTCAAATTCGACATTAATTCAGCTGAACAGGGTGGAAGAGAGTGGAACTGGGGTGGGAGGGCTCCTTTGTTTTGTTAGTTATTTCCCGAGGAAGTGGGAAGTATAGGTGGAGTTAATGGATGAAAGGCTGGTTTGCATGATGGACTGTGTTATGTTCACAACTTGCTGGAGTTTCTTATGGTCTTGGGAAGAGCAGTTGCATACCATGCTTGATACATCCAGGTAGAACACTTTCTGTGCTGCGTCTATAAAAATTAGTAAGAGTCTTTGTGAACATGCTAAATTCTCATAGCCTGCTGAGGAAGTAAAGACGTTAATGTGCTTTCTTGACTGTCACATCAACATGCGTGGGCCAGGCCAGATTGTTGGTGATTATCACTCCTAAGAACTTGACACTTTTGACTTTCCCCACCTAAGCATCATTGGTGCAGGCAGGGATGTGACTTCTACTCTGCTTCCTGATGTCAATGACCAACTCCTTCATTTTGCTGACTGAATGGAGAGTTCATTGTCTTTACACCATGCCGCTAAGTACTCAATCTTTTGTCCTGTATTCTGTCTCACTATCGTTTTCGATCTGACCTACAATGGTGGTGACATCAGCAAACTTGTAAATGGAGTTGGGGCAGAATTTGGCCATACATTTGTGAGTGTATAAGGGGCATTGTGGGTTTAATGGACCAGACTAAACACCCTCAAAATATATTAAGAAAATAACCTCGACCCTAACTTTTTCTTTTTTAAAGGTAATTATAAGGCATTTTGTTCCAGATGCAATTCAATTGGTCAAACTACTCAACTTTAAACAAAACACACTATATTTTTGCACTACAGTTAAAATATAGACAAAATGAAAAGAAAAGAACTTGCTTAACTGTAACTCTATTGAAATGCTTAACAAAATATATATAAACAACTATGAATTAACTGTTTCAACATAGTAACATCCCATAAACACACCTTTGACAAAGGCAAATTCAGTAATTTAGATTGTCTCACATGCAATTCTAGCAGCTGGAAGAGAATGCCAGCTTTTAGCTGTAACAGAGAGAGGAATAAGAGCTTCCACATTCAGCTTCAAAATCCCAGCAACCACAGAAAACTAAAACGAAAAATCCTGATTCTGTGGCAGCTTGACCCCACCCATTCAGGCTACTTTTATTGTTCCAACTTTAAGACAAAACCCAAGGCCTCACAGCTGTTAACTGTATTGGCTTTGAGCAGACTGCTCTTCACCTCTGTCTCAACCTTTCTTCATTAAAATAAGGGACAAAATACACCTCTTGAAGACATAGAATCATCACAATTCACATGAATCTATATATAACATAAATGTTATGTATACAAGTCAAGACTGGATGCCTGAAAGAATCCCTCCAGAAACGGGGTTGACTTATTTGCTAATCTAAAAGTGAACTACTGGCATGCATGTGGGTTGTCGCTATTCTAAAATGACATTGGCAAAGTGTGAGTGTAAGTTGTCCTTCAGTACATCTTTACAACACAAACTTTGTATTGCCTGGTCGAACCTTTGTGACTAGTTCAGTGGTACCCCCAGATGAAATGTGCATTTGTGCATGGAAAAATTGAGTCTGACTATGAATGCAAACATAACATGTCACGGCTAAAAAGATTGAATCTGCTTATATGTGGTGCATGTACAAAGCATTTTTTTTGGGGGGGGTGCGCAGTAAAAGGAATGTTGTCTTATATTTCTCTGACTTACAAAAATAAAAAGTAGGTTTTGCAATTAATCAAACATTATTGATTGCTTTTTGAGAGTCTTGTTAGTTTACTTCACTACAATTATCTTTATTAAAAATTGTAAATTGTTAACTATATGTAATATTTACTAATTCACTGGTAGTCTGGATTGGACTCACTATTTTCAATTCAGAGCAGATACTTTGAGTAGAATCTTTCCCTTCCTGGAGGTGTCATGAAAGCTTGCGAGCAGGGCTTATAATGCCCTGGAGAGAAACTCCCCCCCCACCCTTCTCGCCACATCTACAATTAAGAGTTGGGTAAGAATGTCTATGGGCTATTTTCTCAATTCACCAGTAATTACACCTTCAAGTGATCAATTAATGGTCACTTGAGGCTTTAACTCAAAATATCCCAGATCATATGCCTCACCAGCAGACAGGATAAGCGGTTAGCTCCCCAGTTGGGAGACTATAGTGACCTGCATGCCAAGGGGATGCAGTGATCCAGACCAAGTGATGTTGTCATCATCAGGCTTCAAAGCTCTTGGAGAAGCTACTGAAATAAGGTAAAAGTGTTGGATAAAGTGGTAGGGTGACAGATGGGTAAGGGCATAAGATGGCAAATGGGTGACGAGATAGGTTAGTTCAGTTTGGGGTAAATTGGCCTTTGTAGGGGAGTGTAGTGGAGTTGAGTCAGTAGGGTAGTCGAGCCAGATTGGCAGGCAGAGAAGGGGTTCTGTAGGGAGTGGGTGAGGGAAAGGTTCAGTAGTATAATTACCCAGGAGTAACAGTCACTTTAATCTCTCTAATATCTCCTGCCTAACTATTAAGGAGACCAGTCAGGGCCATATAAAGTCTCTGGCTCAAACTCAGTGTTGAAGACTTCTTTTGGAGGGTTCCAGATGCCTATTAATTGCCTAGTGGAGTTTAAATTTCTCAATCAATTACCTTATAAGAGTTGATATAGTTCTTAAAGGTATCAAAGGGTATGGGGAAAATTTAGGAACAGGTTACTATTTTGGATGATCACTAATGACCGTATTGAATGGCAGAACAGACTCAATGGGCTGAATGGCCTACTCCTGCTCCTATTTTTAATGTTTCTGTTGGCAATGATTTGGCATTTCCATTGGGCCTCACAAGTATCTTTTGGGTTATGTTAGGCTTCCAACAACACAGAGGTGGAAAGAACTGGTCCAATGTCTCACTGAAATTGCCATGTTCGCTCTCAATGCTATAATCAGTGGAAGCAGATCTTTCGAGCTTTTTGAACACCGGGGAGTTGGCAAAATACAATCCAATATATTATTCCAGGACATAGTATGATGTGAAACCTTTAGCCCAGAAGGGCCTAACTGACAATGAAGATAGTTGACAGAATCCTGACAAGTTCTTCTTAAACTCAAAACTGCCACTGCATTGATCAGAAAAGGATTCCCATTATTTAATCCAAAGCAAGGACAAGGTGGCTTGAATGTCCTTCCGATTTAGTTACAGCTTCAACCTGAGTTAATCACTTATTAGGCCCCCTTTGAATACTGATTCTGGCATCCAGAATTCAGATTTCAGAATTCCCACCTCTTTTTTGCTCAAGAAATTAATTATTATGAACTTGAAACTATTGACCAGCAACAACCCCAGGGAGGGTTGCATGCAGTATCTGTTTAATATGACAAAGATCTAAAATGATTGAAGGTTCAAACAGGGGGTAAAGCATCCAGGAGAAAAAAGGTCAAGATCTTTAGATTAAAATGTGCTGTTTTTAGAAAGGTAATGACTAAGCTAGCTAAAGTGAGGTAGAAGATAATCAAAAACAAAAGAACTATTAAATACTCCTTTCCAAAGGCTATTGCAAATTCCGAGAGTGAAGACAAATCATTACAGAGAACAAAACCACTATAAATTTCAGGAAACCATGGACTAAAGAAAGAGTTTTAAAATGGGAATAAGTGGATAAGGACACAAAGGAGAGAGTATGAGGAAAAAGTTGAAAGACATAACCATCCAAAGACATCAAAACACAGAAACAGTCCATTTGGCCCAACTAGTCCATGTCAGATTTTACTGTCTAAGCCAGCAAATAAATAAAATCACATTTAAATCATACAGGTCAGCAGTGTGACGGAATATTGTCTGTTTGCATGATGGGTGCAGCTACAACAACACTCAATAAGTTTGACCCAATGCAGAACAAAGCTGTCTTTTTTTTTTAGCGACGTGGCCACAAACATTTACTCCCTCCACCGCAAATGCACAGTGGCATGCAGGGTGTACCATTTACGAGATACTCTGCAGAAATTCACCAAAGTTCCTTAGATAGTACCTTGCAAATCCACATTCAGTACTGTCTAGGGGAGAAGGGAAGCAGATACATGGTAACACCACCACCTGCAAGTTCCCCTCCAAGTCACTCACCATCCTGACTTAGAAATATATCTCCATTCCTTTAGTTTCACTCTGTCAAAATCCTGGACCTCCCTTCCAAACAGCACTGCAGATGTTCCTGCATCACAAGGACTGCAGCAGTTCAAGAAGACAGCTCACTACCGCCTTCACAAGGCTGATTAGGAATGTGCAAAAAATATTGGTCGAGCCATTCTAGCTAATTCACCCGAATGATTAACAAAAAATATCTGTTCTTACGTCCATTTAACATATTTTAATACATCCATACATCTAATATATACCTTGAATATTGAAACAAAAACAGAAGTTGCTAGAAAAGCTCAGCAGGTCTGGCAGCATCTGTGAAGAAAAGAATCAGAGTTAACATTTCAGGTCTGGTGACCCTTCCTCAGAAACATTAACTCTGAATAGTTTGTCTATCTCAGCTTTCTAAATTACTTGCTGTTCCTGTAAGCTAACCTTTTGTAATTCATGCCCAAGTTCACCCAACATCTCAGAGCTCAAGCAATTTTCCACCATTGAGATTAGATATATCTTTTACTGCACCTATGAGAGTAGAATGCACAAATGCAAGTCTTTCAGGCAGTAAGGACAATGAAGGATGAATGAGTCAGTGAGGATGGTGCAGAGGGAGGTCCAGACAATTCTTAAATTGATGATACATTGTCTGGGTAGCTAACACTGAACTGTGAGGAAGGTTCGACGGCAGGCTTTCATATTTAACATGTAAGAATGAAGGGTTTTGATGAGGTTAACTATCACATTTAAAGGAATTTGTAGGGACAAACCAAGGTGTGCAACTTTAGCCATAAATAATGTTGATCTAGGACAATCCTTTCCTATGAAAATAGTATCCTTAGCTCTCAGGTCCTGAGAAATAAACCCAGGCGAAAGATTAAAACTAATACATTTGGGTGAACATCTAATTGAACCCAGTCAAAGTAGCTCTAGATTCCTAGTAGATTCCCTATAAAAACTTACCTAATGCAGCAGCAGCCTTCTTGCTTTCAGTGGTGGGAGTGGTGAGGACGCGAGCCAGAGTGCAGTCGGGAAGGTAAGCTTTAGGGTAAAAGTTCGGCATAACATTGTGGTCCAAAGGGCCTGTACTGTGCTGTACTGTTCTATGTTCTATTCTATGTTCTAATGGTACTTAAGCCTGGTGGTTCATTCTAATTCTACAATTCTTGGGTAGACTTCTACCCAAAACTTTGCTTGGAAGACCCAGACCTGAAGAGCTATTCGCTTCTGTCACAACAGATTTTTTTTTTAAATGCTGAGTGATGCCATTCAAGTAAAAAAATTGTTTTCACTGTTTTCCAGAGTGGTAGCCATTGTTTCTAGCTGGCTTATAAACTCAGATATTGCTGGAGAAACTCAGCAAGTTTGACAACTTCAGAGAGTTGTAATGGACTCAAAATGTTCACTCGGTTTCTCTCAGCACAAATGCTGCAATTTTCCTGTATTCTCTGTATTTATTTTGGATTTCCAGCATCTACAATAGTTTGTTTTTATTCCTACTTGTGTAGTTTACCTTAATATTGTACTGGTCTACAGTGACACTTTAGAGAATCACTTGGAACAACTGGAGGATTTGTTTAGGAAATCACAGTTAGCTGATGAAGGATAAACCTTGCCAAATGTGAATTTGTAAAATTGCGAGTAACCAATCTATGGTATCTCTTAGGGCAAGGAGAAGAGCTGCTAAGTACAATAAAATTATGAGCATTTGTGTCATTGCTTGCCATTAGACCGAATGGAAATTAATGTAACCTTTTTTGAGATGCATAGATTTAATCACAAATTTTTTTTACCAAATTTTGGCATAATAGCTGCTCTACTGATGGACTCGCTCTGAAAGGAAGCCAAGGTAAGGTGGTCAGGAGAGTACCAAGCATCTTTTGTAGACGTTAAAAAAGCCATTTTAATCAATGAAACATGAAGTTTCGTAAAAGTCTTCAAAGTAAGAATTGATTCTACTAGTTTGAGAATGGGTACAGTGCTGTGACAAGAAGATAAGTTCAGCATCGACAAGCTAGCAGGATTCTTTTCTCGAAAACTAAATCAACACCAAGAGAGATACTGTGTTATAGAAAAAGAAACCCTGGGATTGCTACTGGCTCGTAAATACTCTGATGTGTATGTTCATTGCAGGGTTGGTTAGCTTGGTTGGCTGAACAACTGGTTTGCGATGTATTAAAGCATCCATATGTGTTCAATTTCTGCACCAACTGAGGTTATTATGAAGGAATCCTTCTCAACCTCTTCCCTTGAATGTGGTGTGGTAACACTCAGGTTACACCAGCCCCAGTCATCTTTCTCTCTCTCTCACATGACCGAACAGTTCTATGGTCTGGAACAAAAACAAAGTTGCTGGAAAAGCTCAGCAGGTCTGGCAGCATCTGTGAAGGAAAAAAACAGAGTTAACGTTTCCGGTCTGGTGACCCTTCCTCAGAACTGACCCAAAATATTAACTCTGATTTTTTTTCTTCACAAATGCTGCCACACCTGCTGGGCTTTTCCAGCAACTTTGTTTTTGTTCCTGATTTACAGCATATGCAGTTCTTTCGGGTTTTAGTTCTATGGTCTGGTAAAACTATGCTGACTTTACCTTTAAATTAAGATTACAGAGAGACATTAGTATATACTGATCGTGACTCTCTAGCTCTTGTAGAAAAATTTAATGATCAAAATACTGAACCATTTCAATGGACTTTGCTATTACAGACTTGTCTTTTAAATATTATTTACGTTATAGGATTGGAGTGCCATGGTGGCTCTGTGGTTAGCACTGCTGCCTCACCGCACCAAGGACCCAGGTTTGATTCCACCTTTAGGTGACTGTCTGTGTGGAGTTTGCACATGCTACCTGTGTCCATGTGGGTTTCCTCCCACAGTACAAAGACATGCACGGTAGGTGGATTGGCCACGTTAACTTGCCAGTAGTGCCCAGGGCTGTGCAGGCTAGGTAGGCTAGCTATGGAAAATGCAGGGTTACAGGGATTGGGGATGGGGGGATGGGGAGGTTGGGGAAGGTGGTAAGGTTTTGGGTAGAATGTTTTTCAGAGGTCAGTGTGGACCTGATGGGCCAAATGGCCTGCTTCCGCACAGTAAGGATTCTATGAAAACAGTGAAGCTTAGTAAATATTGTAAACTTCATTGGTGAAGAAGACTTTTGACATAATTGTGCAGATTACTTGCAAAGACAAAATGGAAATGAGTGTGTGAATGTGTCTTAATTTTCTTTGATATTTTTACTTTCTCCACGTGTTACAATGAAACACATTTTACAATACCATTTCAGTTATTCAACATTCTTGTAGAGTGTAGAGTCGAACCAACTGTTCCTTTGAAAGTGTGATGAAAGGGAAATCTCAAGATTGTACGTTCTGTGTAAGCTGCGTCTGCGAGACTTCATAGAGAACAATGTGTGATTAGTAACTTGTCCACAGCAGCCTGAACATGACAGCAAGGGATTCCTGAATACCCTGCACCTTATCCTTTTGCCTTCAAGAATATCTTGTTGAGGTCTTTGATTCAGAAGACAATCTTTACAGAGAAATCTGTTTTCTTTCTCTTTTCCTGAAATGTGTGTTTTGAGGGATATTTAGAGACAAGGATAAATACTTGTGATTCATGCTGACGATATATTAAGCAAATATTGCTTGTAACTAACCAAGTTTTGTTTGATAATAAAGACAATTTTCTTTATGAAAAAGCCTGGTTATTAGATCACTTTCCTTTAAACCCGATATAGAAAAGCTTTTTAATTGGTCAACTTGGCCATTGGAGCAAGTATTTTTATTCTATATTGAGGTCTGTGGAGTAGTCAGACTACAACCAATGCTCCTGGTTGTAACAGGATTGAAAAAAACTATTTCAAGGAAAAGAAGATGTCTCAGCCAATATGTATCTCTCAATCAGCATAACAACAACAGATTGACTCATCATTATCACACTGCTGTTTCTGCTCAACTTGGCTGTGGTGTGTTCTTTAGTTTTTCAAATGTACTTCATTAGCTTGTAAAGCACGTTGAACTATCCTGAGGCTGTGAAAGGAATTCTATAAATGCAATGCTTTTTCAAGATATAAAGGCTATGGACCAAGTGCCAAAAATTGGAACAGAATAGTTCGGATGCTGTTTTTTGGGCTGAATGGCCTTTTGCCTCTATTATCCAGGTATGGCATATTGTATCAGAGATAAAAGGTACTGCAGATGCTGGAGAATCCGAGATAACAAGCATGGGGCTGGATGAACACAGCAGGTCAAGCAGCATCATAGGAGCAGGAAAACTTGACGTTTCGGGCCTAAACCCTTCATCAGAAATGGGGGTGTGGCTTGAGGTGAGAGGAAAAACAGGTTAGGGAGGTGGAGATGAGCTGGGCTGGTTTTGGGATGCGGTTGGGGGAGGGGAGATTTTGAAGCTTGTGAAATCCACATTGATGCCATTCCGTTCAGCTAAAAATACCTGATAACAACACAGGAGCAAAATACTGCAAGTCTGAAATAAAAACAAAATACTGGAAACACTCCATAAGACTGTAAGACATTGGAGCAGAATTAGGTCATTTGGCCCATTGAGTCTGCTTCACCATTTGACCATGGCTGATCTATTGCTCAACCTCATTCTCCTGTCTTCTGCCTGTAGCTTTTGATTTCCTAACTAATCAAGAATTTAGCTATCTCTGTCATAAATTTACTCAATGATTTGGTCCTCAGCCTCCTGAAGCAATGATTTCCACAGATACACCATTCTGTAGTTGAAGAAATTCCTCCTTGTCTCAGTTCTAAAGGTCATCCCTGCACTCTGAGATTGTGCCCCTTGATCCTAGTCCCTCTTCCTGGTGGAAACATATTGTCCATGTCACCTCTATCCAGGCCCCTCAGTATTCTGTTGGTTTCAATAAGATCCCCCTTATCTTTCTAAACTCAGTCGAGTACAGACTCAGACTCCTCAACTGCTTCTCATATGACACACCTTTCATTCTCAGGATCGTTGTTGATGACAGAGCCCAAAACTATTCAAATATCCCAATTGCAATTTGACCAGAGTTCTATACAATCTCAATAATACATCTCTGCTCTTGTATTTTGGCCCTCTCAAAATGAATACTAACATTGCATTTGCCTTCCTAACTGCCAATTGCACCTGCATGATAGCCTTAAGAGAATCCTGAGCTAGGACTCTCAAGTCCCTTTGTGCTTCAGATTTCCAAAGCCTTTCCTTGTTTAAAAAATAGTCCATGCCGCTTCCTATCAAAGAGCATAACCTCACACTTTCCCACATTGTATTCCATCTGCAAGTTCTTTGCCCATTCTCTGAGCCTGTACTAGTCCTCCTGCAGCCTCCCTGCCTCCTCAACACTATCTGTCCCTCCACCTATCTTAGCATCATCTGCCAACATAGCACCAATGCCCTCAGTTATTTCGTCCATCTCATTAATGTGTAACATGAATAGTTGTGCCCTCACCGTTGACTCCTGCGAAACCAGCTGCCATCCTGAAAAAGACCCCTTTATCCCTACTCTCTGCCTTCTGCCAATCAGCCTATCTTCTATCCATTGCCAGTACCTTGCCTCTGACACAGTGGGCTGTTCTCTTATTCAGCAACATCTTGTGCAGCACCTTGTCAAAGGCCTTCTGGAAATGCAAATAATTGATGCCTGCTTTGTCTACACTGCTCATTACCTCCTCAAACAATTGTAACAGTTTTGTCAGACATGAACTCCCATCAACAAAGCCATGCTGACTCAGTCTTATTTTACCATGCACTTCCAAGTACTCCCCAATGTTGTCCTCAATAATGGACTGTAAAATCTTACCAACAACTGAGGTCAGGCTAATCGGCTTATAATTTCCCGTCTTCTGCATCCTTCCCTTCTTAAATAGGGGTGTTACATTCACTACTTTCCAGTCATCTTACACTCTCCCTGACTCCAGTGATCATCACCAATGCCTCTACAATCTCCACAGCTATCTCCTTCAGAACCCTGGGGTGTACTCCATCTAGTCTGGGTAATTTATCCACCTTTGGACTTCTCAGCTTCATAGAGTCATAGAATCCCTGCAGTGTGGAAGCAGACCATTTGGCCCATTGAGTCCACACCGACTCTCTGAAGAGCATCCCACTCTTTCCCTGTAACCTTGCATTTCCCATGGCAAATCTACCTAGCCTGCACATCTTTGGACAGTGGGATGAAACTAGAAATCCCAAAGGAAACCCATGCAGAGATGGGGTGAACATGTAAACTCCAAACCGATAGAAGCCCGAAGGTGGAATCGAACCCAGGTCCATACTGCTGTGAGGCAGCAGTGCTAACCACTGAGCCACTATGCTGGCTTCAATATCCTTCCGATATTAAAAAAAAAATCGGCTTCCTGTCCACAGATGCTACCAGATCTGCTGAGTTTTCCCAGCAATTTCCGATTTCCAGCATCTGCAATCCAGATTGTTCTTTTCTTACTGAGCAGAAGGTGCTGATGGTTATTTCTGTCACCAGGCCATTTTCCTGATGTGACATTGCACTGTGGTTGTTGGGAGGAGCTGTGATGGCTGAGTCATGTATGTGGAAGCAGCTCAAAGCTAATTTAATGAATAAAAGGCACGTTAAATGCTATTGTTAAAGGGTGACTGAGATTTTCCATTTGGCCTCTAAGTCCCTGGCAGCATTGGGGAACACTGTGGCTTCCTGAAGTCAGTATGTGGGGAGCAGACCAAAGAGTTGTGACACCTACATAAGGACTAGATCTGGCAATGCTGTACACCCGCAAAGCATTATCTTAATGTGTAGAGATAATCTACGTCTATCCTTGTACATGTTTTTCAAAACAAGGTTCCCCTTCTTTAAAGAGATAAATTAGATGTGTATAATCTAAAGTTCTCATAAGGACACTATGCTGTTGAGACATCATGACGTATGATACTCCAGTAGAAAATCTCCCTCTTAATGTCATCCGTCATTCAGTTTGGTCAGTGGTCTATACGATGCTGTCCATTTGTAAGTTAGTCAGCCAGTCAACTCTGTAAGTAACATAGTAATCTAAGTAATTGTTGTTCCCAGACCGTATCTAAGTCTGGTGACATAGTGGTAAGCACGAACAGCACTAGGGACCTTGGTTCGATTCCAGCCTTAGGATGACTGTCTGTGTGGAATTTACGTGTTCTCTCCGTGCTTATGTGGGCTTCTGCTGGGTGCTCCAGTTGCTTCTCACAGACAAAAAATGTGCAGTTTATGTGGACTAGCCAAGAGAAATGTGGGTTTACGGAGATAGGGTGGGGTCTGGGTCTGGATGGGATGGTCTTTGGAGGGCCAGTGCAGACTCAGTGGGCCAATTGGCCTCTTTCCTCACTGTAGGGATTCTATGGTATATCATATGAATGCATGTAATTAGAATTGCGAATTTCATCCCTCTCAAGAAGAACCCAGTCTCTATTGGATAGCAAACACATACAACACATTGAACTGGGAAGGCTAACTGGTTGGAAGGATGGTGGAAGATGAAAGCAGAAATAAAACCTCCCAGCCGGCTGAAATGATGGCCCAGAAAAAAATAGAGGCCAGCGAATAATTTACCTTCCCAGCCCACTGCCTCCCTCTACAGCAAATGTAACATAGTCTACCAAGCTGACATGGGACACCTGAGCTTAGCACAGAGTTGATCATCACAGCACAAAGCATTGGCCAGTGAAACGAAAGGCTGGCACATAACTTACCTGCAGAGACTTCATTTTAGTTCAATATACAACAACGTAAAATGTGGATGTGGTGAATATGTGTCTGAAATTTTGCTGATATATTCAACCTAGATGTGCTCAAAAAGGCCACAATCTCTGACAAACATTTCGACATTGGCAAGTGTCTGTTACTACATGTCCATTTCATTGTGAAAATAATTCCTCAGAATACCAGTTCCTATTGCACCAAGTGCGATTGCAACCCAAGGGCAAGCTTCATTACTTTGCAATGTAGAAGTTTCAGTCAGGCCCTAGAATTATTACAGTCTGATGTACTCAGGTAAACAATTAATCCAGATTTTGTTTTAATGAAGAGATGATTGCAGTAAACTACTATTTAAAAAGGAACAATAGCTGAAGAGGAATTCTTCCTAAAATGTATATTATATAAAACTTCCATTTCAGCAGAATCCAAATTTATTCCTCTGGCGAAGACTCATCCATTCAAATCTTTTTCCTTTCCTTATTACTGGTCCAGTAATGTCTCTTGGCTTCATTTCCATGTAAATGCAACCTATGTAAAAAATACATGTCTACCACAAAAGTGTAGCGCATCAGCTATGTTGGCTTTTTTTATAGAAAAACAGAGAGCTTCTGTCACCACAATACATTGCACAGATAACTGTAGCGACAGAATATAGAACTTTACAGCCTGGAAGGAGGCCATTTCATCCTTCAAGTCCTATCCATCTCTTTGAATGATGCACCCAATGTAATCTCCCATAACTCAATGGACGATTTGTCTAATTGTCTACTGAAAATGTCTATGAAATCTGCTTCCCGAGCCTTTTCAGGCAGTTTCCTTTCAAACTTTAATACGTGTTGGTGTAAAAATATGAATAGCATGCAATATTTACAGTTTTTCTGTCTTCTGGAATGATTTACATGCCTAGGAGGATGGAAAATTAGTGGCCACAGATCCTGCTATCTCAACTCTGGCTTCCCTTTTCAATCTAGGCCACATCCCCACTAGACATGTTAACATTAGAGTGACATCCACACATTTAACACTACCTTTATCTAATTTTATCATGTCTAATTCCTCTATTGCCTCTTCCCACTCCTCTGAGACGTTAATTAATCCTTTTTGATGAAGTACTCATTCAATTCTTCAGTCATATATCTGGCTCAAAAAGAGATATATTTTATCCTGGAAACAGCAGAGTTAACGTTTCGGGTCCAGTGACCCTTCCACAGAGTTCTGAGGATGGGTCACCGGACCCAAAACTTTAACTGTTTTTTCCCTCCTTCACAGATGCTTCCAGACCTGTTGAGCTTTTCCCCATTTCTGAAGAAGGGTCCTGACCCGAAACATCAGCTTTCCTGCTCCTCTGATGCTGCCTGGCCTGCTGTGTTGCTCCAGCTCCACACTGTGTTCTCTCTGACTCCAGCATCTGCAGTTCTTACTATCTCTAAGTTTTTCCAGCAACTTTGATTTTGTTCCGGATTTACAGCGTCCGCAGTTCTTTCGGTTTTTATTTTATATTTTATCCTGATTTGGACTTACCATTTCTCTAACTATCCTTTACTTATTAATTACATTTTTAGGTACTAAGTTATATTATTTTCTAATGTTTTCCCATATAATCTCTTTGCTTTCTTTTTCCAATCTTTCCCTGCACACTCTCTAACGTATCTGGAGTTCGATATTCTGGTTTTGACATTTATAATGAACCTTCTTTCTCGGTCTATTTAACAATGTATTGCAAATATATAGTGTCTTTAATATAATAAAATATTCCAGGATACATTGCAGGAGTATTATCAAACAAAATTTGATACTGAGCTGCATAACGAAACTCCATCAACAACACCCAGAAGCAGCAGCGTGCACTACCGACAAGATGAACTGCAGAAACTTACCAATTCCTTAGACAACACATTGCAAACCCAAGACCACTACCATATAACAGGATAATGTCACCAGATACATGGGAACACCAAGCAACTCACTATCCTTACTTGGAAATATATTACTGTTCCATCTGTATCGTTGGGTCAAAATACTTGAATTCCCTGCCCAGTGAAGTGGTTGAACCTACCTCACTGAATGTTTTTAAGGCAAGGCTAGATAAATTTTTGAACAGTAAGGGAATTAAGGGTTATGGTGAATGGGTGGGTAAGTGGAGCTGAGTCTCAAGAAGATCAGCCATGATCTTATTAAATGGCGGGGCAGGCTCGAGGGGCTGGATGGCCTACTCCTGCTCCTACTTCTTATGTTCTTATGTTCTCCCTAAAAGCATTGTGTGTCTATCTACAGCACATGGGCTGCAGCAGTTCAAGAAGGCAGCTCACCTTCTCAAAGCCAACTAAGGACAGGAAATAAATGCCTGCACAGCCAGCAATGTCCTCATTCTATGAGTGAATTTAAAAAAGAATGTATTTGGTCCAATACTGTTTAAAGTCATGGGCAGTCTCTCTCACTTTCCCTCTGAAGTTCAGCTCTTTAGTCCTATTTGACCCAAGGCCGTATTGAAGCCAGTACTGAGTAGGATTTGGGGATCCCAAATTGATGACATCTCCTATCACTTTGGTAATAATCAAGAGTAGACTGATGGGTTGGGATGGAATTATCCTGCCTTTAATGTACAGGATATATTTGGCCAATTTTCCACTTCGATGGATAGATGTCAGTGTTTTAGCTTAGAAGTGTGGCAGGTTCTAGAGCCACAACTCTTCAGTACCATTGGTGAAATATTGTCAGGATCCATTTCCTTTGTAGTAGCCAATGTCTTTAGCAATTTTTGCACATAACAAGGAATTAATCAAATGGGTTGAAGATTGGCATGGGTCATCATGGCAATCACAGGAGGAGGCTGAGATGAATCATCCACTAACTACTTCCCTACTGACAGTCTTTGCAAATGCTTCAGCCATATATTTTGCACTGAGGTGCTGAATTCCCCTGTTATTGATGGTGGGGGATATTTGTGGACCCTCCCTCTCCACTGAGTTT
Organism: Ginglymostoma cirratum; assembly: GCA_024137785.1. Classification (NCBI taxonomy): domain Eukaryota; kingdom Metazoa; phylum Chordata; class Chondrichthyes; order Orectolobiformes; family Ginglymostomatidae; genus Ginglymostoma; species Ginglymostoma cirratum. Next base: position 23,168,710 of record JAHRHZ010000033.1, on the reverse strand, counting down.
TTAATTGTCCAGGACCATTTTTATGAATTCATAACTGGATGTGGCAGGTTTGCAGAGCTTAGATCTGATCTGTTGGCTATGTGATTGCTTAGCTTTGAGTATTGTATGCTGCTTACACTGCTCCACAAATAATTCTGTGTTGTGGCTCCACCAGGTTGGCACTTAATTTCTAGGTTATGCCCCGTGCTGTTCATGGCATGCCCTCCTACACTCTCCATTGAACAAGATATTGAACGCAAAATAAAGAACTGCAAATGCTGTAAATCAGGAGCAAAAACAGAAGTTGTTGGAATATCTCAGCAGGTCTGGCAGCGTCTGTGAAGAAAAAATCAGAGTTAACGTTTTGGGTCAGTTCTGAGGAAGAGTCACCGGACCTGAAACGTAAACTCGGATTATTTTCTTCACAGACGCTTCCAGACCTGCTGAGCTTTTCCAGCAAATTATGTTTTTGTTCCTGAGGTATTGAACACGTAATGCTGATTTTTGCGAATGAGGCAAGTTGATTATTTATATGTTTATCAAACGGGACTTATAACAACCAGGACTTAAAACGCTTTATTTTGAAAATAAAATTGATTAATGCAGACTGTGTTCATGAAAAACATGCTGAGGAATATTTTTGTGATTGATTTGAACTGGCTACACAACAGTGTCGAAATTCAGGGCAATGCATTCACAACAAAGGAGACCAAAGGTGGATACACGGCAAGAGGAAAAAAAACCTCTTTTTAAATAGCCTTAGCCAGTAAAGTAGATGCCTGATAAAATCAGAAGGTTCCACTCACTGCAGTGTGTGACATGCACATTATCTGTGGAGCAACTCTTTTGCTGTTTCACCTCAGTTGGTAAATGACAGTCACCTTGATGTCGCCTCTCACTGAAGGTCACCATCGCTGACTTCTCACTCCACTAACCAGAGGAAAGCTGATGTATGGCTACAAGCGCCACGGTTGATATGAAAAGTGGCTTGCATCTTCTAATCAGCAATCTTAACCAGCTAATTTACTGCTGACTCCGCTGCAGCCTCATTAGGTTTATGAAAGAAAAATGAAGTGAGTGTAGCTGAAAGCTGTGCTAATGATGTCAAGGACCCCTCAGCAGAGAGTAGAGCCTGATTTACCTCACTATTCATGTAATCTGTTATCTGTGTCTGCTCAGAAAGGCTTCATATGAACCCAGTGGTCGATCATGGATAATAAGGAGATGAGGTTGCTTTTACCAAATGAAACGCTCTACCAATTAATTTTTACAATATAAAAAAGGGCTTTGCATGTAACAGGAGATACCAGTAATAATGCTAGATGACACAGACTGTATAGTTACCACGCTGTTGAGATTTTGATCCAGCTACAGCAATGAGGAATTTCTCTTGTCTGCTTAAGCTAAGGTCTGAGTGAAATGGCACTGTGGGGCCAGGTTCCAAAAGAAAATGTTCAACACTGATTATCACAATAAAAAATAAAACACTCGGAGATAGCAAGGAGTGCAGATGCTGGAGTCTGAGACAACACAATGTGGAGCTGGGGGAACACAGCAGGCCAGGCAGCATTAAAGGAGCAGGAAAGTTGACGTTTTGGGTCGGGACCCTTCTTCAGAATTAAAACACGATTATCAGAAAACATAAAGGCAACTTTTCTTCAGGCCTGCTTTGGAGTTCCATAATTCAATCGCCGTGACCCTCAGATGACAGGCTATTTTCTGTGAAGCAAGTACTGTTCTCATATCTTCTGGCAGAGCAGTCATCAAGCTTAATCGTTACAATGGATTTAGCTCACAGGTTCATCATGGGGCCTTGAAATTATGGTTGTGTGAATGTTTACAATCAAACACTTAAAAAGCAGGAGCCTTCATTTGCACATTTTAATAGTAGAATTGACCTATTTATTTAAAAAAAAGAAAGGCATGAATTCATGTAAGATTTTTACTACCTCAGCACTTCTAAAATTACTGTTCGGCTAATTAAATACTTTTTAAAGTGTTGTCCCTGTACAATGCGCTAGTGAAACCAAATGCTCAGCATTGTGTACAGTGCTGGTTTTCTTCTTTCATTTCAGATGAAAATGTTTTGGAAACAGCTCAGACAATGTTTACTAGACTAATCCCTAGAATGATCAGGTTGTCTTATGACGAAAGGTTGAACAGATTAGGCTCATATTCTTTGGAGTTTAGAAAAGTAGGAGGTGACTTGACTGAAGCGTATAAGATCATAAGTGGCTTTGACAGAGTGAGTGTAGAGAGGATATTCTATCTCTAGGTAGATTAGCCATCGGAATGCAGGGTTACAGGGATGGGATGGGTCTGAGTGGGATGCTCTTTGGAGGGTTGATATGGACTCAGTGGGCTGGATGGCCTGCTTCCGCACTGTAATGATCCTATGATTCTCTTGTGGGTAAATCTAGAAATAGTGATTACTATTTAAAAATAAGGAGTCATTCATTTCAGAGAGAAGCTAGGGGATTTTTATCTCAGAGGATTGTCTTTCTTCCTCTTAACGAGGTAGAAGGAGAGTCTTTGAATATTTTCAAAACAGATAAATAGATTCTTGTGAAGGAAAGGGTTGAAATGACGAGCAAAAATGGGTTTTAATGTTCAATTTTCTGAAGATCTGGGTCTTATTTTTATAAGATCCAAGGCTACAAGTGGAGCTAAGGTGTTTACTGACTTATGCTTTATGAATGAGAAAGAGAAGAGCCAGAATCAGGTTCATTCAGGAAGAAGGCACGCTTAACAGCAAAGGTGCTGTTATTCATCTCAAAACAGTCCAGGCTGGAAGGTTCGTCTTGTGTGAGCCAAAAGTCTTTGCAAAGAAAGTGCAAAGGTGTCGGAGAGGAAGACGCTGTGCAACATTGTTGAAGACATGAATTTAAAGAACCCATGTGATGGAGTAATAGTGAGCTCAGTTAACAGTTTGTTTTAAAGTTCTCAGGAAGAGACAAATTTGAAGAAAATTGTGATGAGTGAAAGCACGGAAATCCACGGAACAGAAACTGATTACAGCCTTTTCAACTGAACAAGAAGCTTGGAGATTGGGTTGACCGGCACTTATTCGAGGGTCGGTAAGGTTATTACTTATATTTCCCTTTTGCATAGTAACCTTTCATGTTATTTTGTTAAAAGAACATTAGTAGCCTTTTATCAACACGTTCAGTGATTGATAGTCACAGTAAACAAAAAGAGAAATAAATTTGCAGTCTATCAAAGCAGTTTTCAGTCTGATCTGAATTGTCCAGTATTACCATCACCTGGGAACAGAACATTTTACAGTCTAAACCTTTTTATTGTCAATAATTTTTTTCATGCTTATTTAAGTAATTTTAGAGAATGGTTGTTTGTTCATGTGATGCCAATCAAGTAGGCTGTTTTTACTCAGATGGTGTCAATTATCTTGAGTGTTGCTGCAGCTGCACTTATCCAGGCAAGTGGGGAGCATTCCATCACACTCCTGACTTATTGTAAACTGTGGATGAGTAGGATTAGAAATGAAATTGTGTATTGCTCCAACCCTAACTGTAACTCCTTCACCAACAAATGTGCATTGTTAGTATGCAAAGATTTACATCAGAAAACTAGATTTACAAAAACAACAACTTTCTTTTACATAGCACCTTTAAAGATATCATATTCCAAAGTGCGTTAAAGTTGTAAATTGTAAATCAAATGCAAAATCAGGCCACATAAGGAGTTATTAGATCAGATGATAAAAGGCTTGACAAAAGGTTTTATAGAGTATTTTAAAAGACGAAAGCAAGGGAGGGAGGCAGACAGTGCCAAGAGGGAATTCCCGAGCTTATGATCTAGGTAATTTGAAAGCTTGGCCAACAATGGTGGAGCAATTAAAGTTAGGGATGTTGAAAAGCTACATTTAAACAAACACAGGTATCATAGAGGGTTGTGTGGCTGCAGCAGATTTCAGAGATAGGGAGAGATTTGGAAACAAGGAGAGGAATTTTAAAATAAAGACTTTTTTATTCATGCGAGGGATGAGGGCATCTCTGGAAAGGTTAGCATTCATTACCCATCCCTAATTTAAGAGTTAACCACATTTCAGTTGGTCTGGAGTCACATGTAGGCCAGGCCTAGGGGAGGCTGTGTCCTAGTGGTATTATTATTGGACTATTAATCCAGAGACACAGATAACACTCTGGGGACCCAGGTTCAAATCCCACCATGGAAGATGGTGGAATTTGAATTCAACAAAATATCTGGAATTAAGAACGGAATGGTGACCATGAATCCATTGTCAATTGTCAGAACAACCCATCTGGTTTACTAATGTCCTATAGGGAAAGGAAACTGCCATCCTTACCTGGTCTGACCTACATGTGACTCCAGACCTACAGCAATGTGGTTGACTCTGACCTGCCCTCTGGGTAATTAGGGATGGGCAATAAATGCTGCCTGGTCAGTGACGCCCTCATCCCATGAATGAATGAATAAAGGAGACCAAGTAAGGATGGCAGTTTCCTACCCTAAGGGACATCAGTGAACCAGATGGGTTTTTCCAACAACCAACAATGGGTTCATGGTCATCTTCAGACTCTTAATTCCAGATTTTTATTGAACCCAAATTTCACCTTCTGCCACAGCGGCACTCGGGTCCCCAGGACATTGCCTGGGTCTCTGGCAAAGTCAAGAATTCTGAAAACAATGCTTTCAGTGTGCCAACACTAAATTGGAGGAAATTTCTATTCATCCAGGACCAGATGTTGGATAAGTGGTCTGATAATTTAGCTTCAGTGAAAGATCTGAGAAGTAAAAATTATTCTGGAATAAACAGTTGACATATTGACTGGTAGAATATAGGCTGTGTCACCAGTCAAGGAACCAAATCGCAGTATTGTGGAATTGTTACAGCACAGGAAGAGGCCATTTGGCTCATCATACCTAGACCAGCCATCTGAATGTGCATTATGATTACGTGCTATGGTCCTGCCTTTTCCACTTAACCCTATCCTTTTTTTTATTTTAAATAACCATCTAATGCCCTCCTAAACACCTCAGTTGAATCTGCCACTTACACACTTCCAGTAAATGCATTCCAGAACCTAACTACTCACTGAGTAAAAACATTTTTTCTCACATCACATTTGCTTCTTTCACAAATTACCTTATATCTACACCTTCTCATTTTTAAGCATTTTATGAGAGGGAACAGTTTCTCCCTATCAATGCCATCCAACCCCCACATGCTTTTGAGAACTTCCAAATAATCACCACTTAGTCATCTCTTCTCCAAGGAAACGAGATAACAAGCGTGGGGCCGGATGAACACAGCAGGTCAAGCAGCATCATAGGAGCAGGAAAACTTGACGTTTC
>JAHRHZ010000033.1:23144053-23162994 GCA_024137785.1 Ginglymostoma cirratum | reverse complement strand
TAGGCCCGAAACGTCAAGTTTTCCTGCTCCTATGATGCTGCTTGACCTGCTGTGTTCATCCAGCCCCATGCTTGTTATCTCGGATTCTCCAGCATCTGCAGTACCTTTTATCTCTTCTCCAAGGAAAGCAGTTTTAGCTTTTCCATCAATCTTCATTTCGGAAGTTTCTTATCCCTGGAACTATTGTCATAAATGTCTTTTACACTCTCTCCAGTGCTTTCACACCCTTATTAAAATGTAGCACCTAGAACTGAATACAGCACTCACACTGCGATATAATTAATATTTTGTACAAGTTCACCATAACCTCCTTGCTCTCGTACTGTATGCCATTATCAATGAAGCTGAGGAGACTGTATCTTTTATCAATTGCTTTCTTTGTTGGTCCCACCACTATTATTGACTTATATGTATATGCACCCCGGCTTGTACATACGTTTGGTAGTGTCCCCTTTATACTGTATTTGCATGTTCTTTCTACCTCACATTGGCATTGAACTTCATTTGCCTGCTCCACCAAACTGTCAATGTCCTTTTGTACTGTCTTCCTCACAGTCCTCAGTGCTTCTAAGTTTTGTAAAATATATTTGAATAGGATCCACCCCACCCTTTAGATCTAGGCTTTTTCCAGCTGGGGGAGCTTTGGCACATCTTCTATCTGCATCTCCCTTCATCAAGGAGACACAGTTAGGGACTTCTAATGCAGACCATTCATTTTTGCCTTCACAAGCTCCAAGGGAATACCTCCAGCAGCAATAGCAGGAGCTTGTTCTTTGAAGGTTCTGCAGAAAGTCAGCGCATTTGCAGTGAGTTAGAATGCTTCAGTTCACCTGCTGCTAAAATCTCATGCATGCCTTTGCATTCATTTCTTTAAATTATTTGTTGTAAGTATGTTCAGTGGGTTTTCAGACTGATGACGCTGTTCCCTTCCATCATTTTCAGTATTTGCAAGATTTGGATCTTTTCCATTGTTTCCATGGGCAAAATAGGCCCATGGAGATCTTGGGGGAATTCCTGGAACAGCAATTATATTCAAGATTGTGGTAAGCCAGAAGAAAAATCATATACATTATCATGATGTTTGGCCTACAATAAACTTCAGTGTTAATAGATACCTTCCAAGAGAACCAAGTATCATTTTGACCATAACTACGATTATTGAGATTAATTTTATGTACATACATATAGATAACAGCAGAATCCTGAATGTGCAATCCAGCAAGTTCACCTAGAAATTGTTTTACTCAGTTTTGAAATGTTTCAATTATAAGCAAAAGAACAAAGATCTGTCCAGCACAGGCACAAGCCCTTTGGCTTTCCAAGCCTGCACTGAAACATGACGCCTTTCCAAACGAAAAACCTTTAGCCTCTACACGATCCGTATTTCTCTATCCCCTGCCTATTCATGTATCTGTCAAGATGCTCTTAAATGTTTCTGTAGTTTCTGTTCTATCACCTTCTACCACCGCAGCATATTCCAGGCACTAACCACCCTCTATTTAAGAAACCAGTGTCTCACATCTCCTTTAAACTTTTCAGAGATACCAAGAACTTCTGATGACGGAGTCAGATACTACAGAGTGTGGAGCTGGAGGAACACAGTAGGCCAGGCAGCATCAGAAGAGTAGGAAAGTTGATGTTTCGGGTCAGGACCCTTGTTCAGAAAAGGGGAGGGGGAAGGGAGCTGGGAAGTAAATGGACAGGGGAGGGGTGGGGGGGAGGTACGTGGGATGGTGATAGGTGAGTGCAGATAGGGAGTGGTGGGAATTGGTCAGTGAGGTGGGAGGAGCAGACGGGTGGGAGAGAAGATGGAAAGGTTGTGTCAAGTCAAGGAGACGGAGATGAGAGGGAGGGTTGGACATAGGATGAGGCTGGGGGTGGGCAGATTTTAAAACTGGTGAATTCCATCTTTAGGACATTGGGCTGTAGGCTCCCGAGGCGGAATATGAGGTGTTGCTTTTCCAGTTTGTGGGTGGTGTTATATGTGACACTGGAGGAGGCCCAGGATAGACATGTCACCCAGGGAGTGGGAGGGGGAATTAAAATGGTTGTCGACTAGAAGGTGTTATCATTTATCGCATACAGAGCACAGATGCTCTACGAAACGGTCTCCGAGTCTACGCTTGGTCTCACCAATGTAGAGGAGGCCACATCGGGAGCAGTGGATATAGGAGGCCACTGACAGATGTGCAGGTGAACCTCTGTCTGTTAAGGAAGGTTTGTTTTGGGCCTTGGATGAAGGTGAGGAGAGGTGTAGGGCGGTTGCAGGAAAGGTGCCGGGATGGTGGGGTTAGTGGGGAGTGTGGAGCAGATGAGGGAGTTGTGGAGAGAGCGGTCTCTACAAAAGGCAGGTCGGGGTGGGGAGGGAAATATCACTGCGGTTGTGGGGTCGGATTGTAAGTGGCGGAAGTGGCAGAGAATGATGCACTGAATGCAGCGGTTGACCCGAAACGTCAACTTTCCTGCTCCTTTGATGCCGCCTGGCCTGCTGTGTTCTTCATGCTCTACACTGTGTTGTCTCCTTTAAACTTTTCCTCTTTTACCTTAAACCTATGCCCCTAGTGATTGGCATTTCTATCCTTGAAGAAACACTCCAACTACCTATTCTATCCATGCCTCTGATAATTTTGTAATCTTCTATCAGGTCACCAATCAGACTCCGATGTGCAAGTGAAAACTATCCAAATTTGTCCAATCTCTCCTCATAGTTAATACCCTCCAAACCAGGCAACATCCTAAATCATTTCTGTACTCTCCCCAAAGCTTCCACATCCTCCTGGTACTGTGGCAACCAGAACTGTGCACAATATTCCAAATGCGTCCTGACTAAAACTGCAACATGACTAAAGATCTGTACAGTTGCAACACGAGCTTAACAAACCTTAAACATTTATCAGAAATCACCATAACAGCTTCTGAATATTCCGCAACAGCACAATGAAGCCATGATACAAACTCCAGGCTCTCGTGATCTATGCCAAGTGCCTCTGTGACTGAATTATATTCACATCCTTGAGAGTGACTGCCAATTCCATACCTTCTGCATCCAAACACTGCTTACTTTCAATCTTAGCACTGCACTACCCTAACTTGATGCCAACTTATCTGTTATGGATGTTCTCATGCATTTTTTTGTCACCTCCACTTAACTAGTTCAATGCTCCCTGAGTCAGTCTCCCCTTATCAAAAGCTCTATAGGATTCAACTGAACCTAAAGTTACCAAGATGCTTGTTCATCACCCAAGTGATTTCTGAATTACTTCAGTATCTGACTTTAAATGCCTCCAAGTGGCTTCATATTTAACTTCGTTCAAGATCTTCCAACATTTTAATACATTCATTTTGAACTCTCCACGCATAAGACTCAGGCTTCCTTTTGTGTGTAATTTTTCTTTTGCCCTATTATTGCAGCTTTGATTTGAGCAACCTAATTCCTAAGCTCCTAAATTCCTTCTCTGAGCCCCTTAGCCTTTTTTCTTTCAGGAAGTCCCCAAAAAACACCTCTTAATCCAAGCCTCCAATCATCTCTGCATATCTATGTGAAGCCCAGCTTTCTGCAAGGGCTGAGATGATCCAAAATGTGATCTTACCTGAACACTGGCCAAACCAAAATCAGTAGTGTGCTATCCCAGTGCCTGCTTCTTTCTCAGCTCACATTCAATGGCTAAACCCTAATCACATCAAGTTTGTCTGATTCCTCCTGTATAGCATTACCTGCCTCTACTTCGATTTACTCATTTTTGTTGAAATGTTCCTTTATACTTTACGGGCCTTCAGTTGTCTTCATTAGGCTGCCACATTAGATTACATGTAAACCCCAACAAATCCTTAACACTTCCACTGTTCATATTTAAGTCTGCAGTAAACACAGTATGCCCATGTTGGGTGACCTATTGAAAGTTTACAATCAAGCACAAAACAAACATGGCCTACCTGCTTTACTAAGACATATTACCTGTGAGCATTACTCCTTACAGAGAATGCTGGATTACAGAATCACCAAATTGCTGTTATACATTGTTACAAATTCCATTTACAATTTTGATTTTTGGGCATTACATTGTCCTTAGGACTTGGCAGCAGATATGGCATGACATAATTGAATGACCAGAGAGGTCAGTGCTGGGACCTTAATTATTCACGTTATACATTGACAGCCTGGATGAAGGAACTGGGAGTATTGTTGCTATGTTTACAGATGACACAAAGATTAGTGGAGGGACAGGTAGAGTTGAGGAAGCGGGTAGGCTACAGAGGGAATTGGACAAGCTAGGAGGGTGAAGTAAAATGTAGAAGATGTAATACAATGTGGGAAAGTGTGAGGTTATATACTTTGATAGGAAGAATAGAGGCATAGACTATTTTCTAAACAGGGGAAGACTCTGGAAAAACTGAAGCTCAAAGGGACTTGTGAACCCTAGTTCAAGATTCTCTTAAGATTGACGTACACATTCGGCCATCAGTTAAGAAGGCTAATGCAGTGTTAGCATTCATTTCAAGAGGGCTATGATACATCAGCAGAGATGTACTGCCAAGGCTGTATAAGGCTCCAGTGAGACTGCATTTGGAAAATTGTGAGCAGTTTTGGAGCCCGTATCTAATGAAAGATGTGTTGGCAGTGAAGTGGGTGCAGAGGAGGTTTACAAGAATGATCCTGGGATAAAGGGCTTGTCATATGAGGAACGGTTAAGGGTTATGCATCTGTACCCAATGGAGTTTAAAAGGATGAGGGAAGATCTGATTGAAACTTATAGAATACTGAAAAGCCTGGATCGCGTGGATGTGCAGAAGATGTTTCCACTGGTTGGAGACATGAGGACCCAAGAGCACAGCCTCAGAATGTAGGAACAACCTTTTAGAACTGAGATAGAGTCATAGAGCTGCACTGTAAGGAAACAGAACCTTCAGTCAAACAGGTCCATGCTGAGTACATATCCTAAATTAGTCTAGACCCATTTGCCTGCATTTGGCCTGTATCTCTCTGGACCCTTCCTAGTCATATACCCATACAGACGCCTTTTAAATGTATAATTACACCAGCCTGCACCACTTCCTCTGGCAGCTCATTACATAGATGCAACCACCCTTTGTGTGAAAAAGTTGCCTTTTAGGTCAATTTCAAGTCTTTCCCCTCTCACCTTAAACCTATGACCTCTAGTTTTGGACACCCCAACACCAGGGAAAAGACATTGTCCATTTATCCTATCCATGTCTCTCATGATTTCAGAAACCTCCATAAGGTCACCCTCAGTCTCCGATACTCCAGGGAAAACAGCTCCAGTCTATTGAGCCTCTCCATAAAACTCAAAGCCCCCATCTTGTCAACGTCCTTCTAAATCTTTTCTGAATCCTTTCAAGTTTTACAACATCCTTCCTATAGCAGAGAGACTAGAATTGCACATAGTATTCCAATAATGGCCTAACCAGTGTCCTGTACAGCCGCAACATGACCTTCCAACTCCTATACTCAATGCACTGACCAATAAAGGCAAGCATACCAAACGCCTTCTTCACTATCCTGTCTACCTGCAGCTCTGCTTTCAAGGAACTATGAACCTGAACTGCAAGGTCTCTTTGTTCAGCAACACTCCCCAGAACCTTACCATTAAGTGTATAAGTCCTGCCCTGATTTGTTTTTCCAAAATGCGACACCTCACATTTGTCTAAATTAAACACCATCTGACACTCCTCGGCCCACCTGCCTATCTGATCAAGGTCCTGTCGTACTCTGAGGTAATCTTCTTGGCTGTCCACTGCACCTCCAATTTTGGTGTCATCCGCAAACTTACTAACCATACCTCCTATGTTCATATCCAAATCATTTATATAACTGACAAAAAGCAGTGGACACAGCACCAGTCCTTGTGGCACACTGTTGGTCATAGGTCTCCAGTCTGCAAAGCAACCCTCCACCACCAGACCCAAAACGTTAACTCTTTTTTTTTCACGGATGCTGCCAGGCCATCTAAGCTTTTCCAGCAACTTCTGTTTTTGTTCCTCCACCACCACCCTCTGTCTTCTACCTTCAAGTCAGTTCTGTATCTAAATGGCTAATTCTCACTGTTTCCATGTGATCTAACCTTGCTAACCAGTCTACCATGAGGAACCTTGTCGAACACCTTTCTGAAGTCCACAGAGATTATGGCCACCTCTCTGCCTTCATCAATCCTCTTTGTTACTTCTTCCAAAAACTCAATTAAGTTAGGATGACACGATTTCTCATGCGCAAAGCCATGTTGACTATCCCTAATCAGCCCTTGCCTTTCCAAATACATGTAAATCCTGCCCCTCCTACCCTCCAACATTGTGCCTACCACTGATGTCAGGGTCACTCTTTAGTTCCCTTGGCTTTTCCTTGCAACCTTTCTTTAATTGTGGCAATAGAGATGAGAAGGAATTTCTTCAACCAGAGGCTAGTGCATCTGTGGAATGCATTGCCACAGAAGGCTGCAGAGGCCAAGTCATTTAATATATTTAAGACAGAGATGATTTCTTGATTAGTAAGGGAATCAAAGGTTATGGGAAGAAGACAGGAAAATGGGTTTGAGAAACATATCAGCCATGATTGAATGGTGGAGCAGACTCGGGCTGGATAGCTTAATTCTGCTCTTATATCTTATGGTCTAAATCATATTTGAGGAACCTCAGCTCAATTGGGAAATCTCTGTAGCTAGATTTATGAAAACAGTCTATATTTATATCAATTAAAGAGAGATAAGATCTGACCAGTTAGTCTGAGTGATGGAAGCAAAACGTGTTCGATAAATCATGCAGTCCAGGCACTGATAATGATGGAGCATAGTTTGAGACAGGGGAGATTTCCTTCATTAATCCTAGTCTAGGGGGAATAACCATGAATTAGAAGAATAAGGACTTTAATTAAAGTCTCAAAGGTCATGAACAATTAAAATACTTGCATCAAAGGAATTCCTGTCAAAGTTGGCTGAAATTACCTATATTCTCATGAAAGATAGAACATGTCACAAATTCTCTTGGGATTACATTGCTTGAAGGCAAGGGCAGCAACTGTCCATCTAAAAGGTCCCAGTATTGACAAGGAAGAAATAGACAGGCCCCAGATTGGTATTCGCTTCAAAGCTTGAAAGAAACACAAATGATGGAAGAAAGTAAAAATAATTAAAAGGACGAACTTGCATTTTTGTTGCAACTTTAATTACTTCAAAATACCTCAAAGCACTTTACAGCCGATAAAGTGATACGGGAAATGGGTGGGCAATTTGCACACACCTAGCTCTTATGAACAGTAATGAAATAAATGCCCAAACAATAAGTTTTAGCTTAGTGATATCTATTGTTATTGGGAGAACACTGCTGTTCCTCTTCAGATGCTGTTCTGACTGGTTAAGGTGATGCTGTGAAGAACGCAGTAATTAATGTTGCCATGGAAAATGCAGCAGTTAATGGTGATTGACAGCTAACTGCCAGGCTTTGTATGCATTTTAAACTAGACGGGATTTTGATTGCTTGGGGAATTGCCCTGAGAAATGAACCAGCAAATGGCTGTCAACTATTTCTTTCAGTTGAAACAGATGCAGTGTGTGTGCACTTGCTTTATCTATCACAGCCTGGTGTATTAATATATGTACCCTCCTAATGAATACAAATATGCCTCAATGTAAGCCTGAATAACAATCCCGCTTGGTTACCTATGAAATTCTTTACACACTGAGATGGAGCTATTTTTACTGGAATGCAGTTTTTTCCCTGTTGATGCTTCCATAAGTGTTACAGATAATCTGTCTGTACTTTCAGCTACTCACCGACTGTCTGTGTCTTCTTTAGGTGATAATGTAATTAAAGTGGTAAACTCATTTCTTTTCTGAATTTTTTTGTGCCTGCATTACATTGACTTTTTTCACCATTAATACTTTGAAATATTTGTGCAACACTGATCACCATGATGTATGTTACAGTACCAACTACTAGGCAGTAACAATAGAGTGTGGTAGAATTGCTGGAGGAGCAACGATAGTTGAGTCTTGACAAGAAGAGGCACTTGTCTTAACAACAAGATGTAACTTATTGCGTGGTATCAATAAGGACAAGTTATGTTGACCATTAGGCAAAAGGAATCAGGTGCCAGAGATAACACGGCTATCTCCATTGGGTCTTCATGTTCAACTATTTCTTCTCTATCCAAAGATTGTGTGATATCATCAGATTGAATGGAACCTAATGCAATATCAGCAATAACTCTTTCAGAACCATACCCTTAAACAACAAGAACAAAATGATACTCTATCAGGGAAGATGGGCCTGTGTTTCTGTTCGGTTTTGTTCATATGTTCCAGTAACACCTGCTGTTTTTTTGTCACCATTTGAAAGTTGTTGGAAGCTCTGGAAAGCAATGAGAGTACTATTCATATTCCCTCATGGAGATGGAGAAACAGACTAATAACAGCTTTTGATCCCACCATTTTGGCATCCACTAAGTTTCCTCTGTGGGCTGAGACATATCAATGTGTCATTGATTTCTGATCTCCTGTCTTCTTTATTCGTTACATACCCAAGAACTTTTTTAGGTCATGCAACTGTTAACAGAATTTGGGTCCAGGCAGAAAAAGGTAGTTTCTTCATTGGTAAGGGGATCAAGGGTTATGGGAGAAGGTGGAAGAATGGGGTTGAGCCATGATCACATGATGGAGCAGACTCAATGAGACAATAATCTAATTCTGCTCTTAGATCTTATGGTCTCATGGTCTCCAATTGGCTGGGAATGCTGTTTTGTATCTTCAACAATCCCAAACTGTGAGAACTCTATCCTGAAGAGAAAAGCCCAGGGAACCACAGTTGAAAATTTTCTATTGCAAGCATTGATAGATCTCATCAAATAAAGAAAAGGTTAACTTGAATTTTTTTTGTCAGTTAAGTACGACATAAGGATTTCAGCTGATCAATTCCAAAAAATAGGCTACGTACCTTATTAAATTTAATCAGGGGAAAACTGGGACAATCATGTTCTGCACAATCTGGCCAAAAGATCACCAAAAGAATTTTAAGTACAAATCATATTCAGCGTAGAACGAGTTTCTGTAATCTTTGGTATCAGCTGAAATAAAATTGCACTACACCAATGGATCTTGCTCCAAACAAAATTCATCAGTATTGACAGATTTTACTAAACATGTTGGTTTTAGAATTAGACGTAGATTTTATTGTCAAGTGTGCTCAAGTATAGGAATGCATGAGTACAGTGAAAAGCGCATAAAGTGCCATTCTCCAGCGCCATCTTGGTAACAAAACCAGAATCTCAAAAAACAACTGCAGAAGTAGAAGAAAACCAAAAAGTAAGAAAAATATCCAGGCCTCAAAGATCAAAAATCTCCTCACCCCCGACCTCGTCCCAAAAGCAGCCCAGCTCGTCCCCGCTTCCTTGACCTGTCCGTCTTTTCTCCCACCTATCCACTCCTCTCACCTCATTGACCAACCCCCACCCCCACCTCCTACCTACCAGCCTCATGCCCACCTCCTTAACCTGTCCGCCTTCCCTTGACTGACCAACCCCGACCCTAACTCCCCACCTACACTCACCTTTACTGGCTCCATCTCTGCCTCCTTGACCTGTCCGTCTCCTCTCCACCTATCTGCTCCATTATCCACCTTCCATCCGCCTCCCCCTCTTTCTCTATTTATTTCAGAATCCCCTTCCCCTCCCCCATTTCTGAAAAAGGGTCCAGACCCGAAACGTCAGCTTTCCTGCTCCTCTGATGCTGCCTGGCCTGCTGTGTTCATCCAGCTCTACACCTCGTTATCTCTGATTCTCCAGCATCGACAGTTCCTACTATCTCAGACCTCAAAGTCTAAGCCTTATCTCTATAAAGGTGTTTGGAACCACCAATGCAGGCACCCAGGCCTGAAGTCTCGGTCAGCCTGCGAGCCTTCAATTGATCGTTGGGAGGAGCCACGCTCTTGCTATCGCTGATGCCTCTCTCGCCTCTGATTGCTGGAGAAAATTTGCCACCACTGCTGCCGCTGCCAGCCCAGAGTGCCGAGAGGAACCGTGTCTGCCGCCATCTCAGACCGCTGGGTAGCTGCCAGTAGTCCGTGCTTGGCCCATTCTCACTGATGTGCCAATGTCGCCGACTAACCCTCCGCAAAAGGCTTTAAACAAAATAAAATCAAGAAACCAAAAGAAAAAGAACAGAAGTTAAAGGAAAATGAAAGCAAGAAAGCGGATAGGAGCAGACATGCCCCGGGCTCAGGAGCCCACACACAGCCCTGCTAAACTACCGCCACCTTGTTTGAAAGCTGCTGAATAGTCATTGCAGTTGATCTTCAACTTAAGCTGGTTCTTTTGGGTGAAAAGACACTAACAGGTATATTTAAGATTTGACTTTATTTTTCGAATTGACAAAGAAACATATTACTCTACCATGATGTAACAAACAAAATACTCTGTAAAGAATTCCTCCTTCAGTCATTTTTCATTTCCTGGTTTTGGCTGTTCTACCTCCTTTAATAGAAGGGTCAGGGTTAGAGTTGCAACTTTCCAGTCCGATGGACCATTCCAGTATCCAGCAAATTTGGGAAAATTAACCCAAAAGCATGACTACTTCGTTAGCTGTTTTTCCTTAAGACCCTTGGATGAAATGTATTAGTACTTGGGGACATGTCATCTTGCAGCTGTAACACATTGCTCAGTGCCCTTTCCCTCGTGACATAATTCTACCAAATTCCCCTCTCCTTTCCCCCTCCTGAGTTATACCTATCACTAGAATATTCCCATAACCTCTACAGTGAAGACAGAAGCAAAACATTTGTTCACTTCATCATTACCTACTATTAATTCCCCATTCTGACTTTCTAGAAGACTAACACTAGCTTTATTCACTCTTGTCCTTTTTAAATGCCTGTATAAGTTCTTAGTTTTATTTTGCAAGCTGTATCTTTTGGGAAATTGGCTAAGGAGATGACTATCTTTGATTAGCAACAGCGAATGACATGGTTGAGATTGCTTGTGACCAGTATTTAGAACGTACACAGTTTTGGACACTGCATGCATTTCAAAAGCACAGTGTTTATGATCACAGGTGCCTGCACCCTGTATTCTGCAAGTGCATGATTGAACCCGTTGCCCCTGGGAGGGCCACACATCAGTCAGAAATGGAGCTTGTATGTTGAGGTGGAAAAAAGAAGACACTGACTCCATCCAATTCAGATGTTTTTTTCTCGAAATGAGAGCATCGCTGGCCAGGCAGCATTTATTGCCTATCCTTAATTGGCCAGAGGGCAGTTCAGAGTCAACCACATTGCTGTGGGTCTGGAGTCACATGTAGGCCAGACCAGGTAAGGATGGCTGTTTCCATCCCTAAAGGACATTAATGAACCAGGTGGGTTTTTCCCAACAATTGGCAATGGATTCATGGTCATCATTAGACTCTTAATTCCAGATATTTTTATTGAATTCAAATTCCACCATCTGCTGTGGTGGCATTCAAAGCCCAGTTCCCCAGAACATTATCTGGGTCCCTGGATTAACAGACCAGCAACAATAGCACTAGGCCATCGCCTCCCCTGTGTGGTTGGAGTCATTTTCCATTCACAGTTCATATTTAGGAATCAAATGAATATGGAAGGTAATGAAGGTCACCATGAGAAGCAGGTTCAGCTTGGCAGTTAAGAGGCCTCACTGAACTTCCTTGTCCCTTTCTTCCTGGCACTCGCTGGCCAGCCTACCATGACTAATCCTCCATATATTCCCACACAAGGCCTGGAATTACATCTGACCATTACCCACTGGTTTTCATTATGCCCATCATCGTGCTCCATGGTCACTCTGTTGAGACAATAGTTGTAGCCTATGCCACAGATTTCTGATATGCAACCAGATTTCTCATTGAGCCCTTGTGCCTCTATCCACTGAAATTTGCCTACCAGCAAAATAGGTCCACAGTGGCTGCCACTTCCTTAGCCCTACACTCATCTGTGGAACATCTGGACAACAAGGACACCTACGTCAGACTCCTAGTCATCGACTGCAGCTCTGCCTTCAACATCATAATCCCCTCCAGACTAATCTCAAAACTGATGGCACTGACTTTTCAACTGGATCCTCAGCTTTCTGACTCACAGACCACTATCAGTGAAGGTGGACAACAGCACCTCCTCCACGATAATCCTCAACATTGGCGCCCTGCAAAAATGTGTTCTCAGCCCCCTACTGTACTCCCTGTACACCCACGACTGTGTTGCCAAATTCCGAATGAACACTATCTACAAGTTTGCTGACTACACCACTATGGGAGGACTGATATCAAACAACAATGAGTCAGATACAGAAAGGAGATAGAGGGTTTGGTAGTGCGGTGCAATGATAACAACCTGACTCTCAATGTCAGAAAAACAATAGAACTGATCATTGATTTCAGAAAGGAAGGAGGAGGACACACCCCCCCCCTTCATATCAATGGACTGTAGGTTCAGAAGGTTTAGCGTGTCAAGTTCCTAGGAGCGACAATAACTGACAACCTGTCCTGGACTTGCACATAAATGCTATGGTCAAGAACGGACAACAATGCCTCTTCTCCCTCAGGCGACTTAGGAAATTCAGCATGTCCACAAGGACCCTCACTGACTGTTACAGATGCACCATACTCAGAACGTTATTAAGTTCCTTAATGGCCTGGTATGGCAACTGCTCTGTCCAGGACCATAAGAAACTTCAGAAGGTGGTGTGCACAGCCCAGACCATCATGGAAGCCAACCTCCCACCCATGGACTCCATTTATACTTCTCATTGCTGCAGAAAGGCTGCTGACATCATTAAAGACCTCTCTCACCCCAGTAATGCTCTCCTACAACCTCTGCCATCAGGCAGAAGATACAGAAGCTTGAACACACGCACCAACAGGTTGAAGAACAGTTTCGTCCTTGCCATTATTATGCTACAGAATGGACCCTCTAACTTCAAACAGTGTTGATATTGCCAATGTTGATCTTGCTTTGTGCACTTCCTGTGCAGTGTAACTTTTATGCCTCGTTCTAAGCACCTTATGATCTGTATGCCCTTGTTTGTTATGATCTACCTGCACTGCTAGCAAGGCAAAGCTTTTCACTGTACTTCGGTACATGTGACCGCAATAAATCAAATCAAATCAAATTTGATAAACAGGTGGCAATTTGGCCTGGTTGCAACAAAAAATTCGCAACTATGGTGGGAACATCTTACTCCCTCTTTTACACTTCATACAAACAGCAAGATGAGTTGCTCACTTGATATTAGCAAGTTGCCAACTAAGGGGAATTATTGGTTGATAAATAACTGATTAACGACCCAACTTTGTTCATTAATATTCAGCTTCCTCTCCTAATAAATGTGCCAAACAAGCTTGAAGTTGAGAAATCTCGACATGGAAACCAAAATATGAAACTCATGGATTCAGCTCACTGCTTGATCCAAAGGACTTCCATGTTGGCCATCAGGCACCAACTTCTTAAGGCACACTCCATAGGCATTGAGCACATTCACCCTATGTTCAGGGACATTGACATCCTACAAGTGCCCTCTTCTAAGAATCCTCATGGCACATCTCCTATTCGCACACAGGATATTCCCGTCTATCAGTGCTACACCTCAGGCTGGTATCAGCAACTATCGTTGTAATGCCACAGCAAGGACTCTGTGCACTCAGGATCATGCATCCAGCTCATGGATGAACCAGGTTGCATCTGAGACTGATGCAATTGGCCAAGTTTTTCCACTGGAACAGCTTGGCAAGGGATGTGGCAAGTCCTGGAATGTCAGGCCCCATAAGCTTTGCAGTATCCAGTGCCTCCAACCGTTTCTTGATATCAGGTGTTGAGGCCTTCAGGAGGAGGCCAAGATGGATCATCCATTCAACAATTCTGGCTGAAATTTGTTGTGAATGTTGTCTTTTGCACTGATGTGCCAGCTCACCCATTATTGAAGATGTAAATATTTCTGGAATCTGCTTCTCCAGTGAGTTGCTTAATTATCCACCATCATTCATGACTG
The DNA here is from genome assembly GCA_024137785.1 of Ginglymostoma cirratum. NCBI lineage: Eukaryota > Metazoa > Chordata > Chondrichthyes > Orectolobiformes > Ginglymostomatidae > Ginglymostoma > Ginglymostoma cirratum. The sequence continues at coordinate 23,148,998 of JAHRHZ010000033.1, read as the reverse complement.
GATGTGGCAGGACTTCAGAGCTTAGATCTAATCCGTTGGTTGTGAGATCCCTTAGCTCTGTCTATCATTTGCCGCTTATGCTGTTTGGCGTGCAAGTAGTCCTGTTTGGCAGCTTCACCAGGTTGACACCACATTTTGTGCCCTCCTGCACTCTCCATTGAACCAAGTTGATCCCCTGGTTTGATAGTAATGATTGAGTGGGGAATATGCTGGGCCATGAGGTTACACATTGTACTGGAGTACAATCCAGCTGCTGTCAATGGCCCACAGCACTTCATAGATGACCGGTCATGACTTGCTAGATCTGTTTGAAGTCTGTTCCATGTAACGATCAGCAAATCATTCACTATCCGAACACTCATTCACTCTTGAGCCTACCTGGATATTCACAGCAGCCCTGCCTTGCATTGACTTGCTTTGCATTTGTGTGCTCTTCCCCTTCAGCCAGAGATACCCAGTCTACATTACTTTGGTCTTGGCAGATAGTGCAAACAGAAAGTCAGGAAGGTTGTCATGGTAATTAGCAGACCTCAGTCTAGTCGAGGGGTTAGCCTTTGCTCAGTGGGTACCGGCACAGTAAGTCAAGGTCAACTTCCAATATCAGTCATTCACGGTCAGTCAATTGGTTGGGACAGTCAGAATCAGGATGCTTTCCACGTAAGGGAAAAGGTCCTGAGGAGTGTTGTGGAGCAGAGGGACTTAGGAGTACAAGTACATTGTTCATCAAAAGCTGTATCACAGGTGGACAGGGTGGTGAAGAAGGCATTTAGCATGCTGGTCTTCATCGGTTGAGGCATTGAGTATAGGAGTTGGGATGTTATGTTACGGTTGTATAAGTCATTCGCGAGGCCGCACCTGGAGTATTGTGTACGGTTTTGGTCTCCCTGTCATAGGAAAGACATAGTTAAACAGGATTAGTGTGCAAAGAAGATTTACGAGGATGTTGCCAGGACCAGTAGGCTTGAATTATAGGGATAGGACTTAATTCCATGGAATGTAGGAGATTGAAGGGTGACCTTATTGAAGTGCAGAACATCATGAGGGGCATCGATAGGATGAATACATATACTCTTTTTCCCAGGAATGGGGAATTGAAGACTAAAGGGCATAGGTTTAAGGTGAGAGAGGGTAGATTTCAGAAGGATCTGAGGAACAACTTTGTCACGCGGAGAGTTTATATGGGATGGGCTGCCAGAGAAAGTGGTTGAGGCCGGTACAACAGCACCATTTAAAAAAACATTTGGATAGGTACATGGATGGGAAGAGTTTAGAGGGATGTGGGCCAAATGCGGGCAATTGGAACTAGCTGAGTGGGCACCATGGTCAGCATGGACCACTTTGGGCCGAAGGGCCTGTTTCCATGCTGTATTATGATATAACACTAAACCAAATGTCAGGCAACCCACTGCCTGTCTTGCAGCTCTATTGTGGGCTATTTTCCTCATGGAATGAAAGATAGATATTACATGGGGTGAAAACCTGTCAGAGCAGGTAGAGAGGTGTCCAGAGCAAGTGAATAAGCCATGAAGAGGGCATGTGAGGTTAGTGCTGTCAGACCCTGGGATAGGGAAAAGCAAGTAAGAAAAAATGCTGCAGCCAGTTCTGACATTTGCCCCAGATATAGCAGGCAGGAGGAATTTGATGCCCTGCTTTGATTAGGTTTAGATTTTTATTATCACATACTCAAATCCGGGATACAAGAGTACGGTAAAAAAAAGCACACAGGGTGCCATTGTAGGTACAAAATATCTAGGCACAGAATCTTAGTTCGAGAAGTAGAGAAATAAAGAAATAAGTTTAAAAAGTTAAGCACCACAGTCTACTTGGTATTAAAATGGAAAAATAAATAAAATGAAAAAGTCAGGGTCCAGACCTGAAACGTCAGCTTTCCTGCTCCTCCGTTGCTGCCGGGTCTGCTGTGTTCCTCCAGCTCCACACCTTGTTATCTCAAATATTACAGTCCTTTCTTCAGGCAGAGGCCTGCAGATGCTCCAAGCTGGACTTTCCCCAACAGGGCTCACTCTCTTCTGTGGCGGCTATGCTTTCCCCTGCTGGGCTAAGACTGACCTATATTCACCAATGGCCTTTGCTGCAGCTGATCTCCATCAGACACGCCAGGCTTCACTGCTGTTCGCAAGGTTTTCGCCCTGACTGCCGCTTCTCCACTGCTGTTATCCTTTGTGACTGGCCACAACTGCAGCCATCTTTCATCACTGACCACTGCCGCTGCCACCTTTCCCTTCCCTCTACTTGTGTGCCAAACAGCATAAGTGAGAGTGGTGAAGCATGAAGCATGGTGGGAAATGAGTACGGTAGCAGAGTTGGAGTGAGTGCGAGATATTGAGGGAAGATGGTGGCACTTACACTGACAGAATTGAGAAGGACATAGCCCCTTTTCTGACAGTGCAGGGCATTCCACCAGCAGGCTCAGTTTGTTCAAACCCAGGTGGAAACCTTGGGCCAGGTTGGGATGGTCCTGTGTCATGGCTTCTAATTCCAGATCTTGAGGGAAGGGAAAATCCCACGTTTACACCTCCCCATTCAGCAGGACATTCAAGTCCCTGCCCACAAAGCAGGACATCAATTTCCTCCTGCCTGCCATGTCTGGGCAAATGTCAGAAAACATGCAAGGTGATGCAAGACTTTACAGTGCTTTTCCAGGTGCACAATGTGGTGGTAGAGATGGGACGAACAGAAAGGAAGCCAGTCTTTCGCTGAGTGGTGAATTGTTGTTCTGGAAATTGTGTGTGGTAAGATGGGACAGAATTGGATGTGAGGTACACCAGAAGGTCAACATTCAGTGGGTAGTTAATGTGAGTAGTTAGGGTCCCAACCTGAAACGTCAATTTTCCTGCTCCTCTGATGCTGCCTGGTTTGCTGTGTTCCTCCAGCTCCGCAGTGTTAGGTAAAATACAATGACAAGTCTTGCTAGGCTTTGCAACAAGAATCCCTCCAAACAAACTCAACAAGACTCACGCTCAGCCAAAAAAAAGTAAGATTCAACCCATGGAACCTTTAACATCCCACATGATCTAGCAGACACTAACTTATTTTAACCTCTTAGGTCTGATTAGCCAATCAAGTGCTCCTTGTGCAGAACAGCTCTGCAGGAAATGCTGATTGGGAATTACAGATCTAAAACTTTTCTATTTCACTTCCATTAAATCAAGTGGAAAATTAGGTGTTGGTGATTTCTAACTTTCTTGACCAGTGCTCCCTCTAGGCTGTGTATTCTACCATGCAGCGGTGTTTGACCAAGTAATGAGGTCCTTTCATTCAAAAACAAAATGATGCATCTATCTCAGGGAATTGCATTAGATTGCCAATCTATGTTCTGTGTTTATTTTTTAAAGTATGGCTTGAGCCTAAAGTGTTAAAGGCTAACATGTTGCAAACAGATCAAAGCTAACATGTAGCAGGGAACCAAGTGTCAAACCTTCCAATTGTTGTGTTATTGCTTTGACTGCAAATGTGAGGCAACATGTGACCCTGTTGTGGGACAGTACACAAATTTAAAATCTCTTAACAATCTCTCATGTTAGTGTATCCTGAAACAATTTTCTTAACACTAATGACTGGTGATCAGTTTAGTTTATCCAAAATAAATAGGCAGCACTGTAGGAGCATTGTCAGGGATGAACATTATTCTTGTTCCTGGAAGCAGTCTGATTTTTAGGAAGAGTACATTCACCTCCAGGGGCTTAAAACTGTGTTCTAACATCAACCACAGCTTGCGTGGGATCAGGTGTTACATGCTGTGAGTAAATAACAGGAACTTTATAGGCTTAACAGGATTTTCTTCATTACACAATCTTTCAAAACCACCGGACTCTTGTCATTTCATAAAGGTTAAATCAGAAACTTTCACTCCACTCCTTATGCAGCACTTAGAGCTTTCATGGCTTGCTGAGGGCCAAGTATGTTATCTGATATCTGATAAAAAGCATATCATCTGATAACACTTTTTGTATCCACTTGTGGGATGTGAGCATCACTGGCTGTGCCAGCATTTAATGCCCATTCCTAATTGCCCTTGAGAAGGTGGTGATGAGCTGTCTTTTTCAACTACCGAGGTATACATTTATATTACTGAAAACATATTATTTGACATTTAATGTTATCATCCAGCAAGGCAATAACAATGATAAGTAAACAAGGCAAAAATCATCAGAATTACACATTAGAAAGCTGACCCAGCTTGTCATTCACAGGATATGTGTTTCGGTAACCACGGCAGCATTTATTACCCATTCTGATTTGTCTTTGAAAGATGGCCATCGTTTTTTGTTGTAGCAGTTTGGTACAAATGAGTGGAATTTAATCTTGGGCAAGAAGCCTCGACACCACGGCAATAAGTCCCACATGGGACGGCACGGTGGCTCAGTGGTTAGCACTGCTGCCTCACAGCACCAGGGACCCAGGTTCGATTCCAGCTTTGGGTGACTGTCTGTGTGGAGTTTGCACGTTCTCCCTATGTCTGTGTGGGTTTCCTCTGGGTGCTCCGGTTTCCTCCCACAATCCAAAGATGTGAAGGTTAGGTGGATTGGCCATGCTAAATTGCCCATAGTGTTCAGGGATGTGTAGATTAGGTGGGTTACAAGGGGATGGGGATGGGTGTGGGTGGGATGCTCCAAGGTTCGGTGTGGACTTGTTGGGCCAAAGGGCCTGTTTCCACACTGTAGGGATTCTACATCTATCTCAGTTTGTTCTGCCATTTGGGAAATTCCTCCCTGTCTTATGCAAGGAACTTCCATTAGGTCCTGTGGCCCACCCTGAGACACTTTCCAGTTATCCCTGCATCAAACTGGCCTTCTCCCTTCTTAACCAAGTCAAACACACACTCCCAAACCTGCAGTCACGAGTATGGGGCTGGATGAACACAGCAGGTCAAGCAGCATCATAGGAGCAGGAAAACTTGATGTTTCGGGCCTAAACCCTTCATCGG
>JAHRHZ010000033.1:23083979-23143653 GCA_024137785.1 Ginglymostoma cirratum | reverse complement strand
AGTGTTCCCTCTACCAGCCAGCATCCTTAGTTTGACCCATATGATCCACAGACAGGCCATACTGACCCAGCCCATTAGGCCATCATTGCATTTACCTGCTGCACCCATCCCCTTTTCCCCCCACACCCAAGATGCCAGTCTCTTTCAGCTGGACATGCGCGAACCCACAGTGTGCATTCTCGCAACCTCCGCCACACTCTGTGTCCCTTTCTGCCCTCCCTCAGCACCTCTTCCACTCATCTGTGCCTAACCACACCCTCTGCTGTCCTTCAGAAACCTTTTCCGTTCGCCTGTGCCTATGTCTAAGCCTACCAGCCCCATCCTGTCCTTGCCAGTCCTGATTCTCTTTGCAAAATTTGATTCACCACCCCCCCTCTCTCTTGTGCAACAGAGTCCAACAAAGGCCACTATTCACGGCAGGCATACACTGAACAGAGTCGCCTGGTGAATGGGGCCTTTAAACAGATGTGAAATAAATACCCCAAGCTTCACAACTGCTTAGGAGCTAATCTTGAAAGTAGGACTTAATTTCAAAATGTTTGAAATGATGTGCCTCTTTTGTCTGTTGGCTGTTGGCATCATCCTTATATCGTTGTACATGTCGTTAATGTTAACCCCATTTCTGTACACTTACCAAGCAGCATTTTTTATTTATTTACGGGACATGGACATCACTGGCCATGTCAGCATTTATTGCCCATGCCTAATTGCCAGAGGGCAGTTAAGAGTCAACCACATTGCTGTGAGTCTGAAGTCACATGTAGACCAGACCAGGCGGGGATGGAAGAGTTCCCTCTTTAACGTGAAGCATTGTTAAGCTGTGTACTCCTTCCTACAATGTGCAACTAAAAACTGTGCTTCATAATGTAACTATTTTACATAGATTGACCATTACATCTTCCTGCGACAAAAGTAAGCCCATCGAATAGGAGGTAAGTCATGATAAGGGAGGTTTGAGGAATCCCTCAGAGGCAGGAAGATCTGGGGTAATGGGAGGAGGGATGTGGGCGTCACTTCCAATACCTTGGAGACCCTTCTGGTCCTTCCGATGGCTGCCAAATTTCTTTCACCCTGTGAGAGAGTCTGAGCAGTTTCTTCGCTCAAGCCATGCTTAATCAGACCCAACTTGCATACATTTATGTGACTCTGGCTTGCTTTTCCAAACACAGGAACAAGAAACAAGAGTAGGCTACTTGGCTTTTTGAGCCTACTCTGCCATTCAATAAGATCACCCTGATCCGATTTTTTTCCTCAGCTCTATGTTCCTGCATTTCCCTGATAATCTTTGGTAATTAAGAATTTATCTACCTCTGCCTTAAAAGTAGTTAAGGATTCTGCATTTGTCATTTGAGGAAGGGCATCCCAAAGACTCTCAAACCTCTGAGAGGAAAAAAACATGATAGCTTTAAGCTGTCTTATTGCATTAAGCAGTTAAGATTATGGCCAGTAGAATTATGGCAGGAGTGGGATGGTAAGCAGGAGCACTCTCTTTAAACTATCTGCAGTCCAGCAGCTAACCTCCTGTATATTTTGTCCCAGCATGTGCCATCTCCCTTTTGCTGGCACTGAATTCCAACTATCACCTTTCTATCTAATCCATTATATTATTTATATTCTCTTGCACCTCGCCTTACTCCTAGATATTATTTAACCATCCCTCCTCTGGTGTGCAAATTTTGACAATCTTCCTCTTGCGTTATCCCCAAGTCATTGATGCAAACGGTCAACAGAAGTAGTTCCAGGGTAGCAACCATGTGATACCACTATACTTCAAATCACTCCATTTGACTTTGTTATTTCTTCCTTCAAATCACTTTTTATCTTATTTTCAACACTATATCGTAGAGTCGTAGAGTCATTGAGCTCTATAGTACGGAAACATACCTTTTGGTCCAACTCATCCATGCTGAACAGATATCCTAAATTGATCTAGTCCCATTTACCAACATTTGGCCCATATCCCTCTATAACCTCAAGTACCCATCCAAATGCCTTAAAAATGTTGTAATTGTACCAGCCTTCAGCACATTCTCTGGCAGCTCATTCTATACACACAGCACCGTCTGTGTGAAAAAGGTTGCCCCTCATTTCCCTTTTATATCTTTCTCCTCTCATCTTAAACCTATGCCCTCCAGTTTTGGGCTCACCCACCCCAGGCAAAAGACCATGGCTGTTCACGCTACCCATATTCCTTATGATTTTAGAAACCTCTATAAGGTCACCCCTCAGCCTCCAACACTCCAAGGGAAATAGCCACAGCCTATTCAGCCCCTCCCTATAACTCAAACCACCCAACCTTGGCAACATCCTCGTAAATCTTTTCTGAACCCTTTCTAGTTTCACAACATCCTTCCTATAGCTTGGAGACCAGAATTGAATGCAATATTCTAAAAGTGGCCTAACCAAAGTCCTGTACAGCTGCAATATGACCTCCCAACTTCTATACTCAATGCACTGACCTATGAAGGCAAGCATAACAAATGCCTTCTTCACCAACCTGTTACCTGTGACTCCACTTTCAGGGAACTATGAAGCTGCACTGCAAAGTTTCTTTGTTCAGCAACACTCCCCAGTACCTTATCATTAAGCGTATAAGTCCTGCCTTGAATTTGCCTTTCCAAAATGCAGCACCTCACATTTATCTAAACTAAACTCAAACTGCCACCCCTCGGCCTATTGGCCCATTTGATCACAGTCCAGTTGTACTCTGAGGTAACCGTCTTCGTTGTCCACTGCACCTCCAATTTTGGTGTCATCTGCAAACTTACTAACCATACCTCCTAGATCCACATCCAAATAATTTATTTAAATGATGATTATATAAATATGAATAGAAATATCCTTTAACTCCTTGCGTTCTCTAATGGATTACCATGTGCCACTTTGTCAAAAACCATTTCGAGGACAATGCCCACCACATCCACTACAATTTTCCCATTATAGAGTCAGGTACTGGTTACAGATGGAAGGACATCATTCAGCCCATCAAGCCTGAGCTGGAATTCTACAAAACCAATATATTTTGCCATTTCCACTAAAAACATTATCGAGTAAAATCTTCTTTCGTGAAATTTATATGGGCCGTTCCTGATTATTTTTGCACTAAGATATTTAGTAATTTCATTCGTAAATAAATATTCCAAAATGTTCCCCATCACAGATGTTAAATGAACAACCCAGTTATAACTTGGGGTAATTCTATTTCATGCTTTTGAAAATAAATATTATAATTCCCAGTCTCGCATCTTCTGATGTACAATCATTGTCAGTAAAACCATGGAATATAATTTCTGGGATCTTTATTACATCTTTTCCTATTTTCACCAGTATCTTTGGATTCATCTTTTGTTTAGCTAATTTGCATAAATAGAAGATTTATGTTTACACAATATCCTAAAGTGCTTCATAGGCAACGCTTCTGAAACATTGTCACTGTCGTTTTGTCAGAAATGCAACAACAAATGTTCATGTAGGGATCTCCAACAAACAGACGCACGTTTGTTCTAAGTGCTGCTTGAGGAATAAATTCAGGCTTGGAAAGAAGTCAGACGGAGCCACAATTTAACGTCTCATTGAAGAGTCACCGGCTTCAACAGTGCAAGATACCAGCACGATACCAGAATGTCAGGTTACATTTTATACTCAAGGTCAGTGTTGCTTTTAAGTTGCTGTCAGGAAGCCTGAAAGCAGCGCAATTCAACAGAGTGCTGCCATATATCAAACACAGGACTTTGTACCTGGGAATTGGTATATTGTTGTACCCGCTTACCCCTTGAAATTTCTACCCCACTGCAGTGCAAAATTCCAAGAATTTTGAGTGATGAAGACAATAGTGGGACTAAATTGCACAATGGCAAACTAATGAATTTTCAAAGGTAATACTCATTATAAGCATAGACATTTAAGGCTTAAGATACAAAGGCACAATAAAAATTAGGAAACCTGGTTGGTCCATCCAGTCCATCCAACATTGGGATTTTCTGAACTTCCTTCTGTGTTCACCCAAAGTCTTTTTGAAAATTGAGTTCTGAGATATCACACAGCAATTCTAAACTAGAGCACCGAGATGAGGCTAGAATAACTTGCTACCTCTTTCATCTTAAGATTCTTCCAAGCACATGATTATCTTTGCTGATATCAATTTCAAACTTAAGGATATTTGCAAAGAAGGGTCAATACGCACCCTTAAGGAGATAGTAAGAACTGCAGATGTTGTAGTCAGAGATAACACAGTGTGGAGCTGGAGGAACACAGCAGGCCAGGCAACATTAGAAGAGCAGGAAAGTTGACATTTCAGGTTGGGACTTCAGAAATGGGGGAGGGGCACGGGAGCTCAGAAGTAAATAGAGAGAAAGGGGTGGGGTGGGGAAGGTAGGTGGAATCGTGATAGGTGAGTTTAAGTAGGGAGTGATGGGGATTGGTCAGTGAGGTGGGAGGGACAGATAGGTAGGAGAGAAGATGGAAAGGTTGTGTCAGATCAAGGTGGCGGGGATGAAAGGGAAGGTTGGACATGGGATGAGGCCGGGGGTGGGGAGATTTTGAAACTGGTAAAGTCCACAATAAGACCATTGGGTTGCAGGCTCCTGAGGCAGAATATGAGGTGCTGCTCCCCCAGTTTCCGGGTGGCGTCATTGTGACACTGGAGGAGGTCCCGGATGGACATGTCAGCCAGAGAGTGGAAGGGAGAGTTAAAGTAGTTCCCTTAAACCACTTTACCTTGCCACCTTTGCCAGCAGGGAACCAACCTCCTGTGTGCAAGCTTCATCTTTTCTATTCCAATGGGACAATAACAATTCGTGTTATGTTTAAACAATCTGGATGATGGAACTGAGGGTATTGTTGCTGAGTTTGTAGATGACACAACCTGCCTTCTGCCAGTCAGCCAATCTTCTATCCATGTAGTACCTTTCCCTTGACACCATGGGCCCTGAACCACCATGGATGTTAGAGACAGAACCCTCATAACATTTATAAAGTATTTAAATGTGCACTTGCAGTGCCAAGTCATGCGAGGCTGTGAAGCAAGTGCTGAAAAATGGGATTAGAATACTTAGGTGGTCGTTTTTGACCGGTGCAGACATGATGGGCCAAATGGCTTTCTTCCATGCTCTCAATCTCTGACTCTATGATTTATCTGGATAACTGGTCAAGTATCTTTGTAACATTTAATTCAGAACTGTGTTCCTGTTTTCAGGAAGGCATCAATGCATGACAGCACACAATTAAGTTATTCAGCTCAACTAGCTAAAGTCGGTATACATCCCAGACCTCTTCTCACTTCACTCCCTGTTCGCATATCCTTCTAATTTGATTACAACATGATGTATGTTTCTGTAATGTTCAGGTGTAAGCTGATTATTTAAGTGACTAAGCGTGATTTATCTTAAACCTTAAATATAAAATTAAGAGCGAGAGAGAGATGTCATTGTCACGTAAATTAACTAATAATTGAGAGGTCCAGACCAATGCTTTTGTGGGATTTATATTCAATTAATCAAAATAGGGAATACAAAGCTATTATCAATAAAGGTGACCAAGACAACAACCAGCGATTTTTATTAAGAGATGATACAATGTGGAGCTGGAAAGACACCCTTCCTGAAACGTCAGCTTTCCTGCTCCTCTTATGCCGCCTGGCCTGCTGTGTTCCTCCTACTCCACACTGTGTCATCTCTGACTCCAGCACTGGCAGTTGTTACTATCTCTGAGTGATTCTTATTAACATTTGTTTCATCACTGTTCTTCCTTTAGGGAAGGAAGTCTGCTATTTTGACTTGATACGACCAACATGTGACTCCAGACTTATAACAATGTTACAATGTACAGGATTGTAGGAAAAAGTCGGAGATTGGAAACATGTTATTATGCTCAGACAGTCAGAGCAGATACAAATGACTGAATTAGCCTCCTTCTGCACTGTTACAATGCTGTAATCCTGTGAATTAGGTGATTTTGGGATTGTCAATTGCTATCAGTAATGGCCTAAAAATCTGAGTGCAATGGAAATTAGGGATGGCAACAATAATTACCAGCAATTCCATTATCCCATGAACAAATGAAAATAAAATTAAGGACAAGTACGTTCAATGGTTATAATGGAAATTCAAAATACATGAATAGGTTCCCATAATATCAAATAATGAAATTGAATTGAATAAGTGTGGTCAGTGAGGAACTCACCATCACCCACCATTGCAAAGATTACTCAGCTTTTCAGTTCAATTGCTTAAAATAAGAATAGAATAGAATAGCAGCACTTTACTAATGTACCTCTTGGCTTGCCATAGTCATGTGACACTTTACCAAGAGGCATTCACTGTGGGCATTAACCATTTAGCCAATTCATTGAAAACAGAGATAGCTCTTGACAATAAAGGATCAAGGGTTTTGGGGAGAAGGCAGGAGAATGGGGTTGAGAAACATGTCAGCCATGATCGAATGTCAGAGCAGACTCGATAGACTGAATGGCCTGATTCTGCCCCTATATTTTCTGAAGATACAGTGTGAACAAGACAATAGTCCTGCAAGCTCATAACACTTTGAAGACAATTAAGAATTTAACACTACCCTAAGCAACTCCTGCAGGTATTTCCCAGGACTGAGATGATTGACCTCCAGCGTCAAAAAACAGCGTCCCTTGTGCTAGGTATGACTCTAAACAACACAGTTTTCTCATTGATTCCCATTGACTCCAACAATAAGATTCCATGATACCATGCTTGATCAAATGCTGACTTGATGTCAAGAGCAGTTACTCTCAACTCACCGCTGGACTTCAAATCTTTTGTCCATGTTTCAACCAAAGCCATAATGAGGTCAGGAGTTGAGTGGGCTTGACAGAATCTAAACTTAACCTTGATTTGATTGTACTATTGATGGCTCTTTAATCAATTTCCTGATGAGTGAGCATGGATTGATGAGGCAGTAATTGGTTGTGGCAGATTTGTCCATTTTTTTGTATGTAGGACATACCTGGGCAATTTTCTACATTGCCAAGTGTATTCCAGCCTCGTAGCTGGAATGAAATTTCTTGGCTGGGGGCATTGTGAGTTTGGAGTACAAGTCTTTAGTTTGTTGCTATGTTGCCAAGGCCCAAAGCCTTCACAGCATTCAATGCTTTCAGCTACATTTTGATAATATGTGAAGTGAATTAAATTGGCTGAACGCTCACATCTGTGATGTTGAGGATCTCAGGAGGAGGCTGAGATGAAGATTGTTATAAATGCTTCAGCCTTGTCTTTGCACTGATTTTCTGGACTCCCCTATCATGAAGGAAGGATGTTTGTCAAGCCTCCTCCTCCTGATTAGTTGTTTGATTGTTCACCACCATTCACAGCTGGGTGTGGCAGGACTGCAGAGTTTAGATCTAATCCATTATGGATGGGATCACTTAGCTCTGCCTGTTGAACGCTTGTTCCGTGGCTTGGCATCCAGGTTGTCCTTGTTTGCAGCTTCACCAGGTTGATATTTCATTTTTAGGGATGAGTGGTGCTACTCTTAGCATGAATCTTCTACCCTTCATTGAACATCTAGCATGATCATAGAAACCCTACAGTGTGGAAGAAGGCCATTCAGCCCATCTAGTCCACACTGATCCTCTGAAGGGCATCCCACCCAGACCCCCACACCTATCCTATCCCTGTAACTCTGCATTTCCCGTGGCTGATATACCTAGCCTGCACATCCCTGGACACCATGGACAATTTAGCATGCCGATCCACATAGCCTGCACATCTTTGGACTATGGGAGGAAACCAGAGGATTCAGAGGGAACCCATGCAGACACAAAAAGAATGCAAAAACTCCATACAGACAGTCATCCGGGATGGAATTGAACCCAGGTCCCTGGCACTGTGAGCAGCAGTGCTAACCACTGAACCACCATGACATCCTAAATGATGGTCATGACAGATATTTTATTCTTAGATCTTGCTGATGGCAACTATTGCAATGTTGTAGTCATGTCACTGTCACTAATTCTTCATATAGGTACTAGTCAACATTTCTGATGCCAAGTGGGTAAGGATGCCAATACAACATCTTTAGCACAAGATAGATGCAATCTTAATTAATAGACTATGTTCATTGCATATTATTTTTAACAAGTTACATTACATCTAAGATGCATGATAGTTTCTTATGAGACATCAGGCTCACCTTCAGAGTGAGTACACATTATTGCTACTGAAATATTCCAGGTTGGGCAAGCAACTGCTGCAGCACTTGTTAGCTCCTCCCAGAAACAGTCCTCTATATTCTTTTGGCAAATATTATCTAATGATTACAGTAACCCTTTCAGCTACTAAATGTCTTTTGCAACAGTATAGTGGGGGATATGGTAGTTTATGAGCACATCAATAGCAAAAGGCCAATAAAAGTTGAGTAGCATTTGGTTATAATGACAAGGCAGCACAAGGGCAGAAGGAAAAGCCTGGCACCAAAGCCATGGCTGAATGTTGAAGTAGAACCTGCTGGTTAATGTAACAGCTGTAGTGATAGTAACAAAGTCAGCCAAGTGGATGTCATGGAACATGAGTTCGTTGATTGAGGCTGTTAATCAGGTCCAATCACGAAACCCTGGCTGACAGACAAAAAAAGAGGAGTGTCGAATATCCTGTTCACTCTGAGAGTTGACTCAGGGAGCTGGCTCAGTGTCAAGGACTTTCCACACGCAAGCAAAGGGTGACTTGGTAACGGGATACCAGTCTCTGTGGAGTTCCCGTTTGCAGGATTATCCTTTCACTGCATTGGCCTACAATCCTGACTTTAAATGGAGCTCCATCTTTGCAGCTCTAATTTACTCATATCCCACTGGATGAGTACTCATTCATTCACCAAAACTTAATGAGATGAGATAAGCTGAGTGGAGACAGAAGAAAGAATGAGTGGAGCACTCAATTTAAATTCTGCCTACCTCATACCTCCAAAACTCTGAAACCCCAGCCCATGCAGAGCTTCAAGTCCTTGATATAAGAGTTTATTTCATTCGTGGGAAGTGGTGTCATTGGTGGGCAGCATTTTTGGCCTGTCTCTAGTTGGCGATAAGCTACCTTATTGAACTGCTGTGGTACATTTGGTGTGTGTACAACCCACTGTCATAAGGGAGTGTATCCCATAATTTTGACCAATTGACGTTAAAGGATGGTGATATATTCCCAAGTCAAGATGGTGAGTGATTTTTGAGGGGAACTTGCACTTGGTGGTATTCCTATATATTTGCTACCCTTGTCCTTCCAGATGGTAATGGTCATAGATATGGAAGATGTTCTCTAAGGACTCTGGTGAATTTCTGAAGTGTACCTTGTAGCTGCTACTGAGCATTGCTGGTGAAGGGGATGAATTTTTGTGGAGGTGGTGCCAATCAAACAGATTGTTTTGGACTGGACAATGTCAACCTTCTTAATGTTGTTGAAGCTTCACATTTCCAGGCATATGGGGAGTATTCCATCATATTCCTGATTTATGCCTTGTGGATGCTGAATAATTTGAGGAATCAGGACGTGAGTTACCCACTGCAGGATTCCTATCCGTTACCTGCTCTTGTAGCCGTACTGTTTGTGGATTTTTTTAAGAAAGTCAACTTGCTCAATGAAGCAGCTGGGACTTGAACCTAGACCTCCTGGTCCAGGACCAGGGATACTACCACTGTACCACTAGAACTCTATGGCTAGTCGAGTTCAGTTTCTAATCGATGGTATTCCCAGGATGTTGATAATGAAGAAATTAGCAATGATTAAGCTCCCCAATCAATCTGGGATCACGTTGTTAGCCCTGACAATTTTGTTTTGTTTGTGTACATTGTGGCAGGATGAGCCACATTATGATATATCGTATTATATGTCATAAAACTGCCCTGATCGCTAAATGAATCTTTTCAATCACCACAAACTAACCACAATGGAGCCTCTAAAATAATAGAATCCCCACAGTAAGGAAGTTGTCCATTCAGTTCACACCATCCTTCTGAAGAGAACCCCACCTAAATCCACCTCCTACCCTAACCCTGCAAACCTGCATTTCCATGGCTAATCCACCTAGCCTGTATATGTTTGGACTGTGGGAGGAAACTGGAGCACCCGGAGGAAACCCACACAGACCCGGGGAGAATGTGCAAACTCCACACAGACAGTTATCCAAAGCCGGAATCAAACCCATGTCGCTGGCACCATGAGGCAACGGTGCTAACCATTGAGCCACCCACCACTGTCACATTTCAAATAAACACGTTGTTTATGTCATGTGCCTTGGGTGTGGCTTGGTGACAGTTTCAGAATCATTACAGACAAATAATTGTGATATGTAAGGATGAGAGTGGCACTCCATGGCAGCCACAGACAGCAGCAGTAGCTGTAGTTTTGGCACAATATCCTCTTAGCCAATGCCTGATTTGACTTAAAAAGCCAATTCAAGAAAAAAACACTGAGCTGTGAAAGAGAAACTTGTTTAACTGAATTGAAAACTTGAGGCAATGCAGCATTAGAGGTCTGATATCTGAAGGAATAGCCTCAGTGATTCCACTCAATAAAATGAATGTCCCCAGACAAAGTGAAAGGGGCTAACCAACTGTATCCTGGTTATTGACGATTGAGAAGGTGGGAAGATTAACCAACAAACATATAAAACTGCTGCAATATAATAGACTGATTCAAGCCAGATGCTAATCACAGGTCTCTTCCAGCAATTTCACATTCGAGAGAAATCTGTGAGCTCTGTTCATTTTACATTCAGACATCTAATCTCATTATCATCAGCAAGCCTTATATTATACAAGCACTTCTATTGGCTTTGCTTCCAAATCTATTCTAGTTAGCAAAGGAATCCACACAGCTGCAAAATTCAAACAGTTAACCTAACAAGAACTGAGTCGATTTAAAGCCTAGATCTAATTTTAAGGTTTTACTTAGAGCCATACAGCACAGAAACAGATCCTTCGGTCCAATTCATCCATGTCAACAAGACATTCCAAGGTGACCTAGTCCCATTTGCCAGAATTTGGCCCATATCCTTATTAACCCATCCTCTTCATATAACCATCCAAATGTTGTAATCATACCCACCAGCACCACTTCCTCTGGCAGCTTGTTCCCCCATACATGCACCATCCTCCGGATGAAAATGTTAGTTCTCAGGTCCTTTTTAAAATCTTTCCCCTCTCATCTAAATCTATGCTGTCCTATAAAAAAGACCTTGACTATTCAGGCTATCCATGCCCCTGATGATTGTATAAACCTCTATAAGGTCACCTTGCAGCCTCTGACGCTCCAAGGTAAAAAGCCACAGCCTACTCATCCTCTCCCTATAACTCAAACCCTCCAGTCACAGCACCATCTTCATAAATCTTTTCAGCACCCTGTCAATTTTAGCAACAGCCTTCCTATAGAACAGCAACCAGATTGTATACGGTATTGAAAAAGTGGTCTCAGTAATGTCCTGTACAGGTGCAACGTAACGTCCCAACTCCAATATTTAATGTTCTTGACTTGTTTTGGATTTTCCCCACTTTTCCCAGCCATGGGAATAAAAGTGGGGGCAGCTCCCCAGTGAATTCCTGCTGCCAGAGGATTTTCCCACAGGTGAGTTAGGAAGAGAGTGTTACCTGTAATTGGGAAATGGGTTGAGTAAGCTGATTCAGCACACAGTTAGAGGTTGTTTTTGCAGTCTTCCAGCATTTTTCGATCAACTGAGTGACCCCTTCTATAATGAGAGGCTTCTACTCAGTGGAGATGGTGAGGCCTTTTCAGATAGAGGGTCAGGTATGAAAGGCCTTTCCCATGACCAAACCCAATCCAGTTGATGGGTTTCTGTGCCAACCCAGTAGATTGGCTGACCTTATTGTTAATTTCTCTGCAATTTTGCAGATCAGCAAGGGTTCTTCCATGCTGAAGGTCCCAAACTTCCTTTGGTAGCAGCCAACCTTTCCTGTCAGAATTCCTATCCTCCTGACTTAACCATTTGTAGATATTTTAATCAGCCTACCCAGACATGATCTGACAAACCTCTGGATCAGGTATGCTCGGAACTCGGAGTTCCCAGATGTAGGGACACTACCATTATGCCACACAAGCCAACTTTACCTTTTCATATTTTTGTATTATTCTGATGAATCAACACATCGCCCTCTCCAAGGACACTATATCATTCCTGTGGTTCAGTGCTCAAAGTTAAGTAAGGTATTCCCGTAGATTTCCCAAGACTGTATAAAATGAAATTCACTTCCTGATTGATGAATTTCAATCCCCCGAGTGAAAAGAGAAATTACAGTTAGGTCATAATTTGTTTTAATGCAAATATCTCCTCATAAAAAAGTATATTCAATCAGATTTCAAAATTCACTAGATAGACTTCATTGATATACACGTCAAGTGATTTTAAAGAACTGTAAAATCAGGTTCAAAATAGAGCTGTAATTGAAAGAGTAATAATTTGCAGTCATCTGAACTTGAGTTTAATGGTCGCACACAAAGGAATATCATTCACTAAAATTTGCTGTGACCACAAATAATTAGCAGACTCTTAATCATTAAACTGTGGCACAGGTTAGAAAACAAAAAGTGCATTGTTTCTATTTTATATGTGCTAGTTCTTAAGTGGATTATATTCCTGTGATTATACATACATTTCGATTATATAGGTTTCTTAAACGTCCCAGTTTGCAGATAGTTTTATTCATGTTATCATTCCACTTAACCTTGGTATGACTATGTTCAAAGCATCCAGTAGAACATAAAATATATGAATAGAGCGACAGCTCTATAAATTAAGGACAGAAAACCAACATGTAAAAAATGTAGATTAGCCAACAGCAATATGGTTGTCACTTAACTGTGCTCTAAAATGTGGTAGGAAGTCATTCAGTTCAGGACAATTAGGGACAGACAACAAATATTGGTCTAGCCAGTGATACCCAGGTTCCCTTACACCAGTAAAGGGAAAGAAAATTAATTTTTTGTGCTATAAGACATTAGTGAATACTGCAAAAGGTCTTTAAAAAGCTCTTGTATTGCAATGAGAATTTGGATTTAATCCATGAATTTAGAGTTCAAGGATTACATAGTCAAGAGGTTTTGTTTCACTGAATCAGGTTCTCATATTTTTAATACTGAAGCTGATCCCAACCTGAAATAAAGAAAAAGTAGCTAATGAGATTATTGGCAGAGGCATCACTGAATGAATTGAAAGCTAGCTGGCTAACAATTAAGATGTTGTTTGGATGAGACATTGCAATTACAAAGAGAGATTTGATGTGCTGTGATTATTTCCATTGGAGCAGAGAAAGAAAAATGACTATATTGTAGATAATGTCTTTCATGACTGTTGTGTAAGGAAATGGTTCTGGAAGAGTTAGTGCTCAAGTTATTTATGCTCTAATCAATCTGTTGTCTTCTAGTCTTTGGGTATAGATCCAGGCCACCATGCATGAGATCCCTATGGAATCAGGAGACTTGATAATGTTAAGAAATTAAGCCAAGTAGTCAATGTAACTTGTACCTATCATTGTTATACAGTAAACTTTCTCTTGTTATGTAAGATAAGTGCCCTCTCTTGTTCAGATTCACCAGTGGTCTAACCTCTACCATTAATAAGTAGGAAGAACCTCAGACAAAGCATAGAATCCCTACAGTGCAGAAGCAGGCCATTTGGCCCATCAAGTCTGCACTGATCCTCTGAAGGGAATCAACCCACAACCTTATTCCCTGTAATCCTGTATTTCCTATGACTAATCCACGTAACCTACATATTCCTGACCACTATGGACAATTTAGCATGGCCAATCCACCTCACCTGCACATCTTTGGACTGTAGGAAGAAACCAAAGCAGCTGGAGAAAACCCATGCTGATACAGGGAGAATGTGCAAACTCCACACAGACCGTTGCCCAAGGTTGGAATTGAACCTGAGTCCCTCGCGCTGTGAGGTAGCAGTGCTAACCACTGAGCCACCTTGCTGCCCCAAAGGCTGGGCTGAATGGCCTCTTTTTGCGCTGTAGGAATTCTGTGAAGAATCATGATTTTGGCAAGAAGATTCATTAATGTTACAGGTATAGCAGATTATTTAAAATATCATTCAGGTTGATTTGCATTATGTTATGGCCCCTGAAAGCAGGAAAACACCCCTTTGTCCAATGGAGAACTGGCTTAGCAGTCCAAGTCACTTCTTTCAAAGCTTCAATGTCTTCTATCTCCATACATCTAAAAATCAATCTGTATGTCATATTGTACTCTGGTGGGATGAATACCAATAATATTGCTTTGTGATCTTATCTGCATTTTCAAAGTTTTGTTTACGAATGGGTCCTATTACAAATGGAACAAGTTACTATTTGGTAAGGTGAGGCCATTTCTAAATGGTTCAGTTCCTTTACTTCACAGTACATGGACTGATATACAGCACCATGATGACCAGTGGCCACAATGGCTTAGTAACAGACACAAATGCTGAAAACAATGACTCACAATGACATCTGATAACCAATTTGGTTTGCTACACTTGTGTCAGAAAATGGCTCTTATAGACTGGTGTCTTCAACCACCAATACAAGTGCACTAAATGAAGCAACTGTCCCCCAACTAATCATTGCTCTGTGTTTACCTTGATGGAAGAACGCTAATGGAAAATATGCAGAACAATTGATTTGGCGATTTCAAACCAGAAAACCCACTTTTGTGTAATATTGCAAAACAATACACTTGCCAGGGTGTGGAGGTTTGATGGCCTTACACCTGTACAATATACATCTTGGGGTGCACAATGGCACATGTGGGTACACTCACAAACTTGAAATAGTGAATACTATGATTAGTTTCTTTATGCATCAGGGTAAAAACAATAAGGATGGCCGGAGACTGTGTCTAGAAAGGTACATTTGAACAGCAGTCATCCACTAGACTCTATATTAAATCAGTGGGTCATTACCTCCACTCATCACCCTTGTAGCTCTCCCCTTAATCTTCTACCCACCTCCCAAGCTCAGCACACATACATGTAAGACAGGAGTGGAGAAGAACGTAAGAACATAAAAACTAGGAGCAGGAGTAGGCCGTCCGGCCCTTCGAGCCTGCTCCGCCATTCAATAAGATCATGGCTGATCTTTTTGTGGACTCAGATCCCCTTACTCACGCTCTCACCGTATCCCTGAATTCCTTTATTGTTCAAAAAAATCTACCTTAGCTTTAAAAACATTTACTGAAGTAGTGTCAACTACTTCACTGGGCAAGGAATTCCATAGATTAACAACCCTCTGGGTGAAGAAGTTCCTTCTCAATTCAGTCCTAAATCTGCTCCCTCTAATCTTGAGGCTATGCCCTCTTGTCCGAGCTTCACCTGCCAGTGGAAACATCCTCTCTACTTCTATCTTATCTATTTCCTTCATAATTTTATATGTTTCTATGAGATCCCCCCTCAATCTTCTGAATTCCAATGAATATAATCCCAATCTACTCAGTATCTCCTCATAAGCCAATCCCCTCAACTCTGGAATCAACCTAGTGAACCTCCTCTGCACCCCCTCCAGTGCCAGTATATCCTTTTTCAAGTAAGGAGACCAAAACTGCACAGAGTACTCCAGGTGTGGCCTCACCAGCACCTTGTACAGCTGCAACATAACCTCTCTGCTTTTAAACTCAACCCCTTTAGCAATGAAGGACAAAATTCCATTTGCCTTCCTAATTACTTGTTGTACCTGCAGACCAACCTTCTGTGATTCATGCACAAGGACACCCAGGTCCCTCTGCATAGCAGCATGCTGCAACATTTTACCATTCAAGTAATAATCCTTTTTACTATTACTCCTACCAAAATGTATGACTTCACATTTATTTACATTGTATTCCATTAAGCAGACCTTTGCCCACTAGTGTATCTATGTTCCTCTGCAAGGTTTCACAGTCCTCTGCATACTTTGCTCTGCCACTCATCTTAGTGTCATCTGCAAACTTTGACACCCTACATGTCGTCCCCAACTCCAGCTCATCAATATAAATTGTAAATAATTGCGGTCCCAACACTGATCCCTGAGGCACACCACTAGTCACTGATTGCTAGCCAGAATAGTACTCATTTATCCCCACTCTTTGCTTCCTGTTAGTCAACCAACCAATCCTCTATCCATGCTAATACTTTACCCCTAATGCCATGCATCCTTATCTTGTGCAGCAGCCTCTTGTGCGGCACCTTGTCGAAGGCCTTTTGGAAATCCAGGTACACCACATCCACTGGGTCCCCATTGTCCACCTTGCTCATAATATCTTCATAGAATTCCAAAAGATTTGTCAAGCATGACCTGCCCTTCATGAACCCATGCTGCGTCTGCCCAATGGGACAATTTCTATCGAGATGCCTTGCTATTTCTTCCTTGATAATAGACTCAAGCATCTTCCCCACTACAGAGGTTAAGCTCACTGGTCTATAATTCCCCATCTTTTGTCTACCTCCTTTTTCAAACAGTGGCATCACATTTGCTGTTTTCCAATCTGCTGGGACTGCCCCAGAGTCCAGCGAATTTTGGAAAATTACCGCCAGTGCACCTGCTATTTCTCCCGCCATATCTTTTAGTACCCTGCGATGCATTCCATCAGGGCCAGGAGAATTATCAATCCTTAGCTCCATTAGCTTACCCAACACTACCTCTTCCGTAATAATGATTTTTTCCAGGTCCTCACCCACCTTCGTCTCTTTGTCAATTACTAGCATGTTATTAGTGTCCTCCACTGTGAAGACCGATACAAAATACCTGTTCACTGCCTCGGCCATTTCGTCATACCCCATAACTAAATTCCCCTTCTCATCCTCTAAAGGGCCAACGTTTACTTTAGCCACTCTTTTTCATTTTATATATTTATAGAAACTTTTGCTATCTGTCTTTATATTTTGTGCTAGTTTTTTCTCATGTTCTATCTTACTTTTCTTTATAGCTCTTTTTGTGGCTTTCTGTTGACCTTTAAAGTTTTCCCAAACTTCTAGTTTCATGCTGTTTTTGGCCACTTTGTATGCCTTCTCTTTCAATTTGATAGCATCCCTTATTGCCTTAGACACCCATGGCAGATTACCCCTTTTCTTACAGTCCTTCCTTTTCACTGGGATATACTTTTGGTGAGCACTTTGAAAAATTGCTTTGAAAGTCCTCTACTGCTCATCAACCGTCCCACCATTAAATCTTTGTTTCCAGTCTACTTTAGCCAAGTCCTCCCTCATTTTACTGTAGTCCCCCATGTTCAAGCACAGGACCCTGGTATTGGATTTTACCTTTACACTCTCCATCTGTATTCTAAATTCAACCATACTGTGATCACTCCTTCCAAGAGGATCCCTAACTATGAGATCATTAATTATTCCTGTCTCATTACACAGGACCAGATCTAGGATAGCTTGCTCCCTCGTCAGTTCCATTACATAGTGTTCAAGAAAACTATCACGTATACACTCAACGAACTCCTCCTCAAGGCTACCCTGACCGAACTGGTTCGACCAATCTACATGTAGATTAAAATCCCCCAAGATTATTGCCATACCATTTTAGTTATTTCTTTGTTTATTGCCCGCCCCAGTGTGATGTTATTATTTGGTGGCCTATAGACTACGCCTATCAGTGACTCTTTCCTCTTAGAATTTCTAATTTCCACCCAAATTGATTCAGCCTCATTCTCCATAGAGCCTATGGTTGATCTAATCAAACGCAGCAGAAATATCAAAGAGGGATAGTGACAAAGGCTTGAAACGAATTTGTGATGGAGCCAAGGGAAGTGGTTTCAATGGCAAATGATGAAAATAACGGGGCTGAGCAAAGATAAAGAGCAGTGAGCAGCATTGTATCAGAACCAAGAAAGCTTCTTTCCAGTAAAAAAAAAAGTCCCACCCTGTGGAAATGTACTCAACTCTGACAGGGAGCTACCTTGATGTGGAATGAAATGATTGGTTGGTTCTCATTCTCTGTCTCTTATAAAAATGTCAATAAATGACTGATTAAGAAAGCCGTTTTATCTTGGCATCATAAAATTTCAATTTTCAAAGAAATGCACAATTCAAAAACATGATTCAGATTGATTGAAAGGCTTTGAATCACAGAGAGCTTGGTAACTGTAGTTGTGTGATTGAACTTTATCGGAAAAACTTTCACTGCCGACTTGAAAACAAATTTACCTTCATTACTTGTGTTGCCAACAATTTGGTTTTTGGCCAATCACTGCACATATTAGTCTGTCAGGACATGAGCACCGGTGCAATCACCAGTCTGCTTGGCAATCTTTAAAAACCTGCTTTAAAATTGCACGTTCAAATGTATTTTGACAAGAAAATTGCCTGCCTTCTTGCTGATAGCCAACCGAATAAATAATGCATGCACGGTAATAGCTACAGCAGCAATGTAAAACTCAGTTAGAATACATACGCAGCATCTTAATTATTAATCGGGTGTGAGCATTCAGGTGTTAGTTATTATGTGACAGTTACAACAAACATTTATCAACAAAAATCATACCCTAGCAAAGGAAATAATTTGAATTTTTTTTTGTTTGTTTTCTAACACACATTTACTTTTTTCTTATTATGGTACGTGCATTTGTTCATGAAGTATCTAATCACATCCTTCAGAACGACTCAAATTGACTTGCTTTTAAATGCAGACTTCTTATGTACGGAAATGCACTTCCTACTCTACCCATGACAAGGTTTCACAACAAGCGGTATGATGAATAATTGGCAATTGAGGGACGAATGTTGGCCCAGGCAATGGTATTCTTTTCCCAGTTGTGCCATCTATGTAAATAACTGAAAGAGATTTTAGTTTAACATTTTATCCAGTGGTTAGCATTTCTAATAGTTGACATGCCCTCAGTGCTGTCTTGAGAATGACCTGAGTTTGGAATCATGGTCAGCATATTATTTTCGAAATAATGGGCAAAATCTTCTGCTCCAGCAAAATTGAGGGTAGGAAGGACCTTTAATTACATTGAGGATATTATATATAAACCTCGCCACCTTATCCACTGGAATTAAGTTCTGGTGGGAAAGCCCACTGTGGACCTCACTGCCCAGTCCCTAACTGAGGATCTTAAATGGCTAATTTGAGGACCTCAGGTTGCCCCATCCAAGAATAACCCAACTGCCAGCAATCTTGTCACCACCTGGTCAACTATGGGCAACTTATCACCTCAAGGTTTCTCAATCAAACACACCCAGTGCCAGATTGAGATACTGAACATAGGGTAGAGGGGCACCCACTAATAGCCATCTCACTGATCTTGTACTGTGTATAGTTTGGATCACCCTGCTACAGGAAGGATATTATTAAATTGGAAAGTGTTCAGAAAAGATTCAGTAGGATGTTGCCAAGAATGGAGGGTTTGTGTTATAAAATTTAAGCTGGATAGGCTGGGACTTTCTTCGCTGGAGCACAAGACGTTAAGGCGTGTCCTTATTGAGGTTTATAAAATCATGAAGGGCATAAACATGGTGAATAGCAAGGGTCTTTTCCCTAGGGTGGGGAGGTTCAAAACTAGGAATGAAGGTGAAAGGAGAAAGTTTTAAAAATGACACGGGGGTAATTTAATTATGCAGCGAGTGGTTCATGTGTGGAATGAACTGACAGAGGCAGTGGTAGATGTAGGTGCAGTTACAACATTTAAAAGATATTCGGATAAGTACATGAATAGGAAAGGTTTGGAGGGATATGGGCCAAATGCAGGCAGGTGGGACTAGTTTAGTTTGGGAACATGGTCGGTGTGGAGTAGTTGGACCGAAGGATCTATTTCCATGCTGCATGACTGTGTGACTCTCACTCCCATCCCCTCTTCATCCCACGCTCCACGACCTGAAACCCAGCATACCAAGCTCCAACCTTAACTTTACTCTCTTGGGGCCTTAACTGCAGTTGACAGCTTATAGCTAGCCTTGTCAATGGCTGACAGGCATGTGATACAGCAAGCCTTCCAGTGCAGAGATAGCACAGGTCTTTCACTGGCTGTCCAGCTGCCTGACAAAGTGTTTGCTGCCTCAACAGGATCATGCTGTTATATCATTACATTCGTTCCTTAATCCAAAATAATTATATCTCATTGATTGCAAAATATTGCATGCCAGCTGATTAATGCAGTATTAATATCTTTATTAAGTGAGATTGGTTTGCAATGCTTTTAGAAGTAATGTGATTAGTTTCTGGCATATCAATTATACAGTTCCTTGAATGCCTGGCTAAAACATTGCTGTCACTATCGGGATCATTATCAGACTCTACTTTTTCTATCACTTTGTGCTAAAGGCAGAAAGTGCTAGAGAAACTCAGCCAGTCCAGGAGCATCTTGGAGAAGAAAAACAATGTGAACGTTTCAAGTTGAATATGACACTTCTTCAGTTCTCCAGGATTGTGAATCTTTAGAATTGTCCACTCCGGAGAAGTGTGGGTGAGAGTGAATCTCATGATTCAGCAGAGAACATCTTATTTGCATCTCACCATTAGCCAAGTTTGCCTTACTTTAAGACTTTGTTTTATTTGTTCAGAGGATGTGGGTGTTATTGCCTAGACTAGGCTTTTTTACCCATCCCTAAATGCCCGGAAATTAATTAAGAGTCAACCACATTGCTGAGGGTCTAGAATCTTATGTAAGCCAGACCAAGTAAAGATTGCAGATTTCCTTGCCCTAAGGGCATTAGAGGACCAGATTAAATTTTATAACAATCAAAAGTGGTTACCATTAGGCCAGCACTTCATTCCAGACTTTTTAAAATTGATTTCAATAAAATCAAATTGAAGGCTGGCATCTGTGATGTAGGGGGTCAAGAGGAACATCTGGTCATTTTTTTTAATTCATTCATGGGATGAGGATGTCACTGGCTAGGCCAGCATTTATTGCCCATCTTTCATTGCCATAAGGCAGTTAAGAGTCAAATCACATTGCTGTGCGTCTGGAGTCACATGTAGGCCGGACCAGATATGGATGGCAGTTTCCTTTCCTAAAGGACATCAATGAACCAGATGAGATAAAAGGTACTGCAGATGCTGGAGAATCCGAGATAACAAGCATGGGGCTGGATGAACACAGCAGGTCAAGCAGCATCACAGGAGCAGGAAAACTTGACGTTTCGGGCCTAAACCCTTCTTGAATCATAGAGTCACATAGCACAGAAACAGACCCTTTGGTCCAACTCGTCCATGCTGACTGAGTTTCCTAAACTAAACAAGCCCCATTTGCCTGCATGCGGCCCATATCCTTCTAAACTTTTCCTATTTGTGTACCTGTCCAAGGGTTTAGGCCCGAAACGTCAAGTTTTCCTGCTCCTGTGATGCTGCTTGACCTGCTGTGTTCATCCAGCCCCATGCTTGTTATCAATGAACCAGATGAGTTTTTTTCCCAATAATTGACAATGGATTCATGATCACCATTAGACTCTTAATTCCAGTTTTGTTTTGTACACTGAATTCAAGTTCCATCATCTGCCATGGTGGGATTCAAACCCAGGTCACCAAAACATCATCTGGGTCTCTGGATTAACAGTCCAGCAATAATACTACAAGGCTATCACCTCCTCAGTTCTGGCTGAAGATTGTAACAAATGTTTCAGGCTTATCTTTTGCACTGATGTACTCAACTGGCTCTTCAACCATTGAGGATAGAGATATTTGTGGACGTTCCTTCTTCAGCGAACTTTTGAATTTTCCACAATTCACAACTAGATGTGGCAGGACTGCAGAGTTTCGACCTGATCCATTGCTTGTGGAATCACATAACTCTTTCTCTATCACTTATTGGGTTAGCTACATGGCACACGTATAGTCTTATGTTGGCACTTCACCAAGTTGACACTACATCACCATGGATGCCCTGTCTTCAGTTGGTAGATCTGTATGAAATCTATCCCATTTGGCACAGTAAGAGTGCCACACAATACAATGGAGGTTAATGTCATAATGGTAATGTGGAACATCATGGAAAGACCATGTCCTTTTTATTTCTGTGCCTGTTTAAAAAAAAATTGCAGACTGAACGAAAGGAGAATTGTCTTAAAAACCAAGGACAGTTATATATTTTATATATAAATAAATGACACTCATGGCAAGTATCATTTAAACAGTTAACAAGCATAGGGCTGGATGAACACAGCAGGTCAAGCAGCATCAAAGGAGCAGGAAAACTTGACATTTTGATGAAGGGTTTAGGCCCGAAACGTCAAGTTTTCCTGCTCCTATGATGCTGCTTGACCTGCTGTGTTCATCCAGCCCCATGCTTGTTATCTCGGATTCTCCAGCATCTGCAGTACCTTTTATCTCATTTAAACAGTTGTTTGAACAAGTATGTATTGAAGTGAGATAACAAGGTGTAGAGCTGGAAGAACACCGCAGGCCAAGCAGCATCAGAGGAGCAGGAAAGCTGACATTTCGGGCCTAGACCCTTCTGATGCTGCTTGGCCTGCTGTGTTCATCCAGCTCTACATCTTGTTATCTCAGGTTCTCCAGCATCGGCAGTTACTACTATCTACGTATTGAAGTGGTTGCAGGTGAAATTGAGCCAAGAGGTCCATATTTAGTTGCAGCTTTGGTTAGCAATAAGAAATTAATTGAACTATGGACTAGTGACTAGATATTAACGTTAAAGAGCGTTTGCCTGCCAAAACTATGTGATTAATTTTCAGGTAACTGAATAGCTTGGCACTCAGAACAGGATACAGTGAAGTGACCAGGTCTCCAGTTGTTCAGTAGCAGTGTTTCTGTTCTTCACAGTTGAAATCAACTTGAAAACTGAAGAAAATCAGCTTATTGTTCTTTCATGTGTTGCTGTAAGTTGTGACTTTTTAACTGATACATCAGAAACATTTTGTAAGTGAACCAGCCAGCCTGCGCCACTTGCACATTAGTGGAATAATTTGGAAAATAAAAGCCAAGTAGAACCATTCTAATCAGTAAGAACCAACTCAACAGATCTTGTGACCAAGGACTATTGTACTACCTTTTCAGTTTCCCTCCATCATGTTACTTTTTCCCTTGTGTCTGCCTCTGTGTGTGTGCAGAAAGGGGAGTTTATAGGGGGAGAATTGCTGGAATTTGCAGTGTTATATGCTGACAATTTCTAACTGTTTATTGTAACTGGAGTCTAATTACTTGTTATAAATTGTAATTCCTACTAATTACAGAAACTTGGTCTGTGCTTTCTGTGAACCTGGGTCTGAAAATCATTGTGGAATTTTGCAAATTCATTTTAAAATCTGAGTTGTCCCTGTTCAACTTAAGGTAACTTCGTACCCCATGTTGATTGATTTGGCGGGTACACTGGTGGTGACGTTGCCTGACAGATCCAGAAAGACAGAGATTATTGGGGTTCTAGGACAAAAGAGGCTACGTCCTTTGGGTAGCAAAATATAGAAATCAGGTGTAGTTCTATTAGGGTTGCAGTCAGGGTCCTCATTGTCTTCAGATGGAATTTTTTGCCTCAAAGAGGTGCCAGCCAATCAGAGACCAACAGCAATCCACTACTTGCAATTCTACCGGGGTGGAGACCAATGCATGGGGTTTTGCCGACTCAATCACTGCTGGAGTTAAAAGGGAAGGTGAGTGGGGCGAAGATAATCAGGGCCAGCTCGAGTCCCATGCATCTGATGGCGTCTCTGTTGAGAATGAGCTGCCAAAGTATTTGGAACCAACCAAGCTCCTGCTATTCAGACTACAGTCATTTTCACCAGGGTTTGCCTGGAGTGTCATTGATAGGGCATTCTACCCCTGGATGCCAGGCATTGGTATTCAATCAGCAGTGAGCAGTAGGATGAAACTACCTGGCAGGAAGATTTTCTTTGACACTCCCCAGTCCAGATTTATTTGAGGTGAGTTGGGAAGGTGACAGGGTCTCATCCATTCACATAATCACCTGATTACACAGGCTGGCACGTCCCAGCTCATGCCAATAGATATGAAGTTGGAAAAGCACAGCAGAATGAAGGGTTTTGTCCTGAAATATTGAGTTTTCTACACCTCAGATGCTGTCTGACCTGCTGTGCTTTTCCAGCTTCACACGTACTGACTCGAGCTTCCAGCATCTGTGGTCCTTACTACCTCCCAGCTCATATTTGGACAGCACAATTCCACCTGCAAATGATAATTCCTCCAAAACAATTAACTTGTCTTAATCGATAAGAACATTTTTCAAACATATTTACATGTAAGTGGGATAACAAGGTGTGGGGCTGGATGAACACAGCAGGCCAAGCAGCATCATAGGAGCAGGAAAGCTTGACGTTTCGGGCCTAGACCCTTCATCAGAAATGTAAGTGGGTCCAGGTTAAAACTGGAATAATTCCATAAAATTAGAGAACTGTTAATGCTGACATCAGTGGTCGATAAATTGTTGGGTGGGATTCTGAGAGATGGGATTGACATGTATTTAGAAAGGCAAGGACTGTTTAGGGATAGTCAACATGGCTTTGTGCGTGGGAAATCATATCTCACTAACTTAATTGAGTTTTTTGAAGAAGTGACAAAGAAGAGTGATGAAGGCAGAGTGGTGAATGTTGTTGAGATGCGACTCAGCGAGGCATTCGACAAGGTTCCACATGGTTGAATGGTTGGTATGGATGCAAAAATGGCTTGGAGGTTGGAGACAGAGGGTGGTGGTGGTGGACAGGAGGCCTATGACCAGTGGTGTGCCGCAAGGATCAGTGTTGGGTCCTCTGCTTTCTGTCATCATATAAATGATTTGGTTGTGAATGTAGGAGGAATGGTTAGTAAGTTTGCAGATAACACCAAAATTGGTGGTGTAGTGGACAGCGAAGGTTATCTAAAAATTCAATGGGACTTTGATCAGCTGGGCCAATGGGCCAAGGAGTGGCAGGTGGAGGTTAATTTAGCAAAATGTGAGGTGTTGCATTTTGGCAAGGCAAATCAGGGAAGGGCTTATACAATTAGTGATATGGTCCTTGGGAGTGTTGCCGAACAAAGAAACCTTAGGGTGCAGGTTCATAGGTCCTTGAAAGTAGAGTCACAGGTAGACAGGATAGTAAAGAAGATGTCTGCCATGCTTGCCTATATTTGTCAATACATATTGAGTATAGAAGTTGGGAGGTCATGTTGCAGCTGTACAGGACATTGGTTAGGCCACTTTTGGAATACTGTGTTCAATTCTGATCTCCCTGCTATAGGAAAGATACTATTAAACTTGAAAGGGTTCAGAAAAGATTTCCAAGGATTTTGCAAGGCTTGGATGTTTTGAGCTATAGGCTGAGATGATTTTTCCTGGAGCTTTGGAGGCTGAGGAGTGAACTTGTAGAGATTCATAAAATCATGAGGGGCATAGATAAGGTGAATAGCCAAGGTCGTTTTCCCAGGATAGGGGATTCCAAAATTAGAGGGCATAAGTTTAAGGTGAGAGGGGAAAGATTTGAAACAGACCTAAGGGGCAACTTTTTCATGCAGAGGGTGGTGTGTACGTGCGATGAGCTGCTAGAGGAAGTGGTGGAGGCGGGTACAATTACAACATTTAAAAGGCATCTTGATGGGTCCATGAATAGGCAGCATTTAAGAGGGATATGGGCCAACTGCTGGAAAAAGGGAGTAGATTAATTTAGGACATCTGGTCAGTGCAGACGAGTTGGACCAAAGGGTCTATTTCTGTGCTGTACATCTTTATAAACAAAAGCTTGCTAATAGGCATAATAAGACACAATGTATCACCCTTAATTGCAGAAGAACATCAACCTTTAATACTAGTTCAAGCACACTGGAGTAGAAGTTCTACATTCAGAGCAATCAGCAATCTGGGTGCAAATTGTGGTTAAAATTATGTGGATTTTCTGAATTGAACATTTTGCTGAAACTTCTGCTCAAAATCATTTGTTCAATCACTAAATTTAAAATGTTTTCTGAAGCAGGACAATCAGACACAGTTACAGAATATCATTATTTATTTTCCTTCACATTCATTTATATGTGTTGCAATTTTATTAACACTCCTGAAAATCTTGCAAAAAGATAAGCGCTTCCAATCAAAGTGTCTCTGTGATGTTCAATGGTTTGTTTGAGCTGGGTTGAATATATCTGTCTGTTCACTGATCCTTGTATCCTTACCTGATTGCTTAAGTCTGTGTGTGGAGCAAGAGCCTGTGAAGGTTCCTGAAAGAGCCTTCCTGCCATGACAAGGCATTTGAAACCCCTGTCAGTTCGAAGAGTTTTTAAATTTCTGTAAATAAACTGGCTTGGATTTGCAATGACAGGCTTCTTTGCATGCTCTGAAGGTGTGTATTTGTACCCTTTGGATCTAATAAGAATAAGCATATGTTAAAGGCATTTTCAGAGGACTTCAAATAAGTACAATGGGATAAAAAATGTCTTGATGATTCATTTGAACTGCGTTCAATAGGCTCTCCTATTGGAACACCTCACAAGTTGTAATTATTCAGAACCAGGCTGTAAATTGTGGAAACCATTATTTGCATTTCAACCTGAAATGCTTCAATTGCTTTGGGGTGGCATAGTGGCTCAGTGGTTAGCACTGCTGCGTCACATAACCAAGGACCTGGGTTCAATTCCACCCTTGCGTGACTGTCTGTGTGGAGTTTACAAATTCTCCCTGTGTCTGGGGGGTTTCCTCCGGGTGCTCCAGTTTTCTCCCACAGTCCAAAGATGTGCAAGCCAGGTGGATTAGCCATGCTAAATTGTCCACATGTGGATTATAGGGCGATGGGTCTGGGTGGGATGTTGTGAGGGTCAGTGTGGACTTGTTGGGCCAAAGGGTCTGTTTCCACACTATAGGGATTCTATGAACTCTTTTCGACTCAATGGGCCAATTTCAGACAAATTTTCCTGACAATATCAGTGTAAACCTGCAAAATTCTGAAGCTCAAATGGCCTTTAAGTATCTTGAAGCCATGGTGATAATAATTTTACTCGTTCAAGAACAAGTTCAACATTTGCCTGGTGCAAGTTATGAACAATTTTTAATCACGTTTCTTGCCTGCCACCTTCAGCATTGATGCCTTGAGCAGATGGTACTGACTTGTATTACAGTGTAGTGTACAGTTGATTTGGTTGTTTTTCACTTTTGTTACTCATCAATCATACTATACCAAATCTTCTTTCCTATTTTCAATCTACTCCTGTCACAGTCTGCTGATCTTTTAAATCCAATTTCTTTGTAACAAAAGGAATGTTTTTTTTTTCGAGATATAACCACTCTTAAGACAGTCTTGGGCTTTAGAGCCAGCTTCTGATAATATTGGTTTTGGAATGTCAACCTAGCTCAGACTCACCTCCAAGCCTGGAGTTTATGGATTAAAATAATGGTCCCAGGAATTGAACACAGAATATAAACTGGTGCTTCAGTTCAGTTCTAGGAGAGTGCTGCATCACCAGAGGTGTTGCCTCTCTGGTAAGATGTTTAATTGAAGCCTCGCCTGTTATTCCCATAGTCATACAAGATCTCCTCGATACTACATATTCAAAGAACAACACAGAGTTATTAATATCCAAGCTAATTCTTCCCCCCATCCCGTACAACACCGGCCAAAGAAAAAAATACGGATGAGAACATCTTTTATCTCATCAGTTATAGTTTGTGGGATCAAACTAAGCCACTAATTGATGCATTTGCTTACATTAATATGAAGTGATGATGGAGGCATTCTGCAACAGCCAGTTGTCTGTTTTTGCCTGAAAAGCAACCATCTGTTGAGAACTGGAGACGGGTTGTAACTTTGACACCCTTCGACACTAGTTCTCACATGCAGCAACTTTCAAAGGGGCCAGTTTTGGGTGGCAAGCTGTTCAAATTTCTCATCCATCATTGTAGGTAGGTACTGATCAGAGGTCTGAGGTAGCGATAATGCTCGACATTGCTCTATCTAGGCAGATGGGGAGTGGCATTGCTGACATTCCTTAAAGAGGCAGCTCCACAGAATAGTCACTGACCTATTGTTTCCATATTGCTGCAGCTTCCTCCTGGTGTCTGCAAGAGTGCTGAGGATCATTGAATGGATGATGATTTGTTGTCACGTTTATTCTCCCATAAGCAACACATTAAAATACAGTGGAAAGCTTCAACTGGATTGTGCTTGCGCCCACTACCCATATAATTACCCAGAATTGACTCTTCATGCCCATCAACTCTGCTAACCCTACCTGCTACCAGCTAAGGGCAACAGATGGCTCATTTTAGCAAAGTGCAGAAGAGCCTAGTATCTCAATCATTCCACTCTGTATGTCCATAATTGGAAATATTTTGGGTTTCCTTCCAACCGCTTCTGGCAGGAAGCATGGCCAGTCTGCCAAGTGCATGCCCACTAAAAGCAGGAAAAAAGGTCGCCAAGTGGTCCAGGAGTTGGGAGTATCCTTAACATGTGAGAAGGTGCAATTTGTTTCTTTTTCTAAAATTCTGACTTGAGTAGATGACTGTATTATTGTTCAGGAGGGTGGAATGGAGGAATAACAGAAGGATGGCCCCCATAAGCCAACTTCAACTTACTGTAGGGTTGGACATATTCCCAGCGTTTTCACTATGAAGTTCTTGCACCCCACCCCATCCCTTGCCCCCTCCTCTTCCCTGTCATGAACACATCGAAACAATTTTTTTTCTCTAATCTCATTATAATTTTACTGCAAATAATTGAACATGTTCAAAGAAAATGGGAAAAACATGCCCTCATGATTCATGTAACAGTGTTAGGAAATTAATCATTTCCCGGCGACTCTACAACAGTCTTGGATAGTTGATAGTCTGAGCTCATGGATTAAAGAAATGCTAAGAATTCCTTAGATTTGAAAAATTTGCCCTGCTGTCCAGACCTGGACCTCTGGCTCACTTCCATGGACCAGAACAAAAACATTCTTCCTTGTTCCACCCTTCGTTGATGTTATGGATGCATGGAAGATAAACAGGAAGGAAAAAGAAACGACGTGTTATTGGGAACTATATGTTCAGTGTAGTCCAGCTGAAAAAGAATCGCAAACTAAATTGATTTTATGGATAATGCATCTAAAAATAGTATTTAGTCCTTCTTTGCATAACTGAAGAATTGAGAAAACTTTAATTAATCCCTAACCCGAGGCAACAAAGTGTCAGTGCTTTATATTGTACTGGTCATCACCAGAGGCGTAATAGGTACCTCCATTATCTTTTTGAAATCATTGAGGTACTAATGCTTTAATTGTCATTTTATTTCTAGTCTTTGACTCAGAGCTTTATAATTGACTGAAGTAATTGTCAATAAATAATTCTGGATCTCACTGTGCTTCCTCCTCTCAAGCAGATCAATGATGAATGAATAGAAACTGGGAGCAGCAATCGTCAGTGACTCTTGAACTCTATCAAGGCCAGTGAATAGATAGTGGTCTCCACGTCACTAGACTCAATCGGGAGAGGTGCAGACAAGTCTCAGCTTGTGGTATCTGCATTAATTATGTAATTAACTTTAATAATTTCCTAACCTATCAACTCATTTAGCAGGTTTTTTGCACATCAGGGACTTCCTATATATCGGATTAATTAATCACTTCCCTTTCTCATACAGCTCTTCCTCCTGCTTTTTCAGACACTCCAGCATGATTCTCCAGATACTTGTTTTTTTGTCAGTTATATGATACCAAGTCATGGTAATGAGAAACTATGAAGAAATGATTAATTCATTATTACTGTCGTTAATAATGAATGAAACAAGTAAGTGTCCCTCTCAGGTGCTTGGAGAGTCTAAGTATTGCGTTAAGTAAGAGACATAGACTTAATGATGAGAGGAAACTAGGACTATAATGGATGTTTAAAGGTAATCTTTCTCTTCTTTAGTAGTTTTATGTAGTAATGTGTAATTTGGATCCTATTGGGTTATGCTTGTAACATTTAAAAGTTTGTAAACAAAACATGTGACGCTTAAGCTGACAATTTTCTGTCGTAGATACAGAGAGGCTAAAATTATGCCTCTTGGGTTTGCATGTCAGAATGTTCACAGGTGACCCCAGGATTGTTACCAAATCTGTGGGCCCAGATAGATCATATACCCACTGTGCCAGACATCCTGAAGAATGTGGTGCTTGAAATATTTTTTAAAATGCATGATTTCTACCTGGTAAAAGCCTCAGGCTCCCTTCCTCTAGGAATAATGGAAGCTTCAAATCTTTAGAAAGCAAATAGAGAGGGAACAAAGGCAAGCAGAGGGTGAAAAACTTAACGCTAAGATTGCCACTTTCCTCATTCAGATGATGCTAACTTGTGGTCTAAAAATAGTCAGTTGATAGTAACAAACTTGTGTATTGCTGAAAGTAGACACTCATTATCAAAGCTTTTCATCTTGCATTCAGACAATTAATGAACAATATCAAAATAAAGGAAAGACAAAATGTGTACTGTATGTGTGGACAGTGCTGAATGGTAAGTGGACTGATTGGAAGAGATATTTGCATAAAGAATGCACTGGAAAATGATGGCTAATGCTTAACTGCTAAATGTTTTTTAACTTTTTAACAAAATAGGTTGAATGTGATTAATCAGGAGAAATGAACCAGAAAATGACGGCCACCAGTTTTCTTGCATTGATACAGACGCCATGTGTGTACATGTTCTTTCTGTCTGCAAAGTGCAGGGCCTTATGCCTTAATGGAAGTAGCTTCCAATACACACACATGCGCCATATATCAAGCTTGCCTGACTGACAATCCAAAAGCAATGAGTAGCAGGAGGTATCCACTGCACCCCTCATCCATGAAATGTCAATTGGAGACCTCCCTACCTCATCCAATTAGCCTGGATGGAGGGGAAAAACATTATAAATGCAGGGCCTAGCAGAATTGCAAGTAGACCCTCTCCATGCTACAAGAGTGAGTAAAGAAGTCACCTGACCTTTCAAGCAATTGCCTATTGAGAGCTTTTTTTTAAATATTTGCTCATTAGATGTGGATTCTACTGGCTAAACATTTATTGCCCATCCCTAATTGTTCTTGAATAGGTGATGTTGAACCCCTGCAGCATATGGAACTGAAAAGGTTAATATTTGAATAAGTGCAATGATTAAATATTTATTCACTCAAAAGGATAGTGAACCTGTGGTATTCTTTACCACAAGAATCTGTGGAGGCCAGGTCACTGAAGAAAAAGATAGATAGTTTAGATAGTTAAAGGAAGAGTTGGTATTACAGAGAACACTGTGAGTTTGCATTGGGTAATGGAAACTATACTACATATGGAATTTGAGGATTGTCCTGAAAGACCTAAGGCAACATTGCAATGAATCCTTGCCATTAAGATGTTAAGATGAAATGACAAGCCTGTGAAACATAACTAATGCCACAGGCATCCCTACTGTAGCTCACCACAATTCATTTCAGAAAATGAAAATTGTGCATTTGTATGAATTATAATTATAGTTTTATTTTGCATAAAAGGAGGCTATTTTGATGCTAATTCTACATTCTCATTGTTCCACACTTTTCATAAGACACATACCAGAAGAAATAAACATAGTGTGTACTATGGCTCACATGATACTATACTATCTGTTTCTGAATCAATTGCTAGATAATTTTATGCATAGTTTACATAATCAGTGACAATTATGATAGAGTGGGCAGGAATGAGCTATATCCTTTGATATTATTTAATTTGTTGCTTCACAGTTTTGAAATCATGTAGATGTACAAATTTGTAAAGTTGTAGCAAAAGCTGGATGAGGACTATAATAACATTTTGGGAAAGTTTGTAACATGAAAATCTATAGAAGTCAGAATATAGGATGTGTGGCATTACTTGTAGACCTTTCATTTCCGCTGCTGAAAACTTTTCTTTCAAAAACCAGGCGCAATAGTAGGCCATTCGACCCTTCAATCTTGTTGCACCCTTCAATAGAATCATGCTGATCCTCTGTTTCAATATCATTGGCCCCACACACCTCAATGCCTTTCATATCGCAAAATATCTCTATCTCTCTTCCTTGAATATATTCAGTGATTTGGCCTCCACAGCC
This sequence comes from Ginglymostoma cirratum, assembly GCA_024137785.1. NCBI lineage: Eukaryota > Metazoa > Chordata > Chondrichthyes > Orectolobiformes > Ginglymostomatidae > Ginglymostoma > Ginglymostoma cirratum. The sequence goes on along the minus strand of JAHRHZ010000033.1, from coordinate 23,111,739 downwards.
TTCTGTGGTAGAGATTCCACAGTTCACTTCACTTTGATTGAAGAAATGTTTCCTCATATCAGTCCTACGTGATCTACCCCTTAACCTGATACTGTGTCACCTGGTTCGAGAACCCCAACTGAAGAAAATATTCTCCCTGCATCTAGTTTGTCCAGCCCTGTTAGAATTTTATATGTTTTAATCAGATTCCCTCTCACCTTTCTAAACTCTAGATAATATCAGCCCAATCAAATCATATGACAGTGCTGCCATCCTGGTATCAGCACAGTGAACATTTGCTGCATTTTCTCTATGGCAAGTATATCTTCTCTTAGGGAGAGAAATCAAAACTGCACACAATGCGTGGTCTCTCACCAAGGCCATGTATATAATAGGATAGCCCTACTTCTGAACTGAAATCCCCTTGCAATGAAGGCCAATATGCTGTTTGCCTTTCCAATTGTTTGCTGCACCTATTTGTCTACTTTCATTGACTGGTGTATGAGAAAACCTGGATCCCTTTGTACATCCACACTTCCCAAAAATCATCAGTTAACTAACACTCTTCCTTCCTGTTTATCACACTGAAGTGTATAACTTCACATTTAGCCAAGTTGTATTGCTTTCAGGAGCTTGTGGTGTAGTGGTAATATTACTGGACTAATAATCCGGAACTGCAGGCTAATATTCTAATGACATGAGCCCAAATCCCACCATGGTAGAATGTGAAATTAAATTCAAGTTTAAAAATCTGTGATTAATAATCTTGTTGACCATGTCGTGAACTGTCGATCGCCATTAAAATCCATCTGGTTCATTAATGTTCTTTGGGGTTGGAAACTGCTGTCCTTACTTGTTTCAGAGATAGTAGGAACTGCAGATGCTGGAGAATCTGAGATAACAAGGTGTAGAGCTGGATGAACACAGCAGGCCAAGCAGCATCAGAGGAGCAGGAAGGCTGACGTTTCGAGCCTAGACCCTTGCTTTCCTGCTCCACTGTTGCTGCTTGGCCTGCTGTGTTCATCCAGCTCTACACCTTGTTATCTGCTGTCCCTATTTGATCTGAAATTTGACTCTTATGATAATATTTCATTACCTCCTCCTTAGAACTCACAATCCTGCCCAGGTTTGTGTTATCAGCAAACTTGGAAATATTGCAGTTGGTTTCCTTATCTAAGTTATGTATATAGTTTGTGAGTACTATGGCTCATGCACTGATCTTTGTGGTACCCCATTAGTCACTCACTGCCACGTAAAAAGAAATCTATTTATTCCCACACTCTGTTTCCAGTCCTACAACCAATTCTCAATCCATGTCAACATATTAACCCTTATTCCATGTGCTTTAACTTTGCCCACTAGCCTTTTATGAGTGACTTAAACAAAAGTCTCCTGAAATTCCAAATACAACAGATTCACTGATTCTCCTTCAGCTAACATGTTAATCGCATACTCAAAAAAAAAATTTCAATAAATTTGTTAAATGTGATTTGTCTTTCATAAACCCATGCTGGCTTTGTCCAATCTCATTAATGCTTTCTAAATATCCTGTTGACGTGTCTTTTATGATAGTCTCCAACATGACACCCATTATTGATGTTCAACAAACTGGTTTGTAATTTACTGTGTTTTGTCTCCTTCCCTTTCTAGATGGTGAGGTTACTTTTGCCACCCTCCAATCTGTAGGAACAGCTTTATAGTCTATAGAACTTTGGAAGATAACCACTAATGTATCCGTTATTTCCAATGCCACTTCCTTTAGCTTTCTGGGGACGTGGATTATCCAGCCTTGGAGATTCATCAACCTTTAATCCCATCAAATTCCAAGCACCATATCCTTATTAATACATATTCTGTTCAATAATCTCTCCTCTCACCAGATCCTTGATTCCCTTACAATACTGTGAGATTATTAGTGCCCTCTTTTATGAAAACACAACCAAAGTTTGTGCCTAATTCTTCAGTTAATTCCTTATTTCCCCATTAAGCTTTTGACGAAGGATCTACATTTATTGTTATGAATCTTGTTTTCCCTTTACATATCTATCGAAGCTTTCACATTAAATTTACATTGAAACTGTTTCATGAAGGCTCGATGTAATATTCCAAACTTTGTAATATTCCAAACTTTGTCACTCTAGGTGACCGTCTAATTTGCCTATTGGTTGGACTGGAAGCAGTTTAGAGGCCAGTAATGCATCTGCACATAGAAAAGTTCATTAGAAACTGTGAAGAATGCACTTACAGTGAAAACTCTGCTAAACTGTATTCCGTACCTCTATTATTGATCTCATGGTCAATAAAACCATAGCAACGACTCCATAAGATCCTTTCGGTGGTGTGTTAGAAACACTTAGCAATCAACAAATTTGTAATTTACAGGATGTTTTGAGGGCATTGATTACGAGGATATTTTTCCTCTTCAGACGAGTGATCACAATGTCGATCATCTGCCTCATTGATCTGGTCATGCCACATCACAACTTCAGGTTCGTAGATACCACAGTGTCATTGGCAACCTTCATATCTTGAAGTCTATTTTTGGACTTAGAGTTTGGTGTGTTCATTGTCCCTAAGAAATAACTCATTGTAGAGCTGTTTGTTGTTTATGCTTATGTAATTGACAAAATGCTGTGTTAATTTTAAAGGGGAGAAACATATTGTCTTCAATGGTTCAGTGTGTGATTCTATGTCTGTTGACAGCTCATTTTTTGGTATACTGAGTCAAACATGTGGAATTTGCTTAGAGACAATGAAGCCAAGCATTAGCACAGGACATCAGATACTTTAAAAACATTTTCATAAAAAGTCCTGTTTACTATAAAACTCTGCATATCTTCAAACTTATGAACATATGGTCTCAGAGCAGGAGTAGATTACTTGTCCACTCAGTCTGCTCTGCCATTCAATAAAATCATGACTGCTCGACATTCCCACCCATCCCCAATAAATTTTCACCCATTTGCTTATGAACAGTCTATCTACCTCCACCTTTTAAATTGTCAAATTCTTTGCTTTCACTGCTTTTTGTGGGAAAGTATTCCAAAGCCTCCCAACACTCTGAGGGAAAAAGAATCTTAATCTGTTATAAATCGCTACTCTTGTTTATCTATAGGTTCTCTTTTGCCAAACATGTTGTGACCTTGAAGATAATTCCAACAGACTGAGCTACTACTGAATATTCATGGAATGCTAATGATGTAAAAAAGATTGTTGACCATGAAGGTCAGAAAAACTGACTCTCCTGAAAGGTTCAGAGAACTTAATCATGAAACTTTAACCTGCCATGTGAAAACTGAACCTTTGCCTCTCACCCCATTAAGTTCCTCCACTTGCCCTTCCAAAAACTCTTCTAGGGCCCAAACATCCCACCCACTGTCTGTGATAATAGGGTTAAGCACATCAGCCATTCAGTTGCATGAACCCATTAAATACTCAACTTCAAAGTTATGCTGATGAAGATGGTCAGGTCATCCATGGGTGTGTTGAGATTGATTAGCCAATTCTGATGTGGCTGACAATGAAATCAACATTTACTGATCAGTGTGGAGAGGGAACTTTCTACAATACAAATATCCACAATAGCACAATGCAGATTTGTGCTTCCTGGATATTTGCATTCCATTTCTGGCAATGGAGGTGATTTTTAAACAGTTGGTAGGGGGCTTCTTCCATTGCATGATTAGAGAAAGTTCCAAATGAAACTCTTGATCTGTTGTGATATTTACTGCATGAGGCTGGAAATACAGAAGGAGTAGTTGAGCTGCAGTAATGCCCTTCTTTCCCACTTCACTTTGCTCTTCCCTTTGGTGTTGGCAATGATGAACATGTCAACCCTCCTGAATTATTGCATCCATCTTTTATGCAGTAGTGGGTAGCAGAAAGCTACCCTCTATGTAGGTCAACTGTAGGGGGCTGGAATGACCAAGGTGCCTGCAAATTAAGGGTGAAGGTCACTCAGAAAATGATTGGCATTGGGTGTGGATAATGCATTTGATGCTGTCTCTGTACCAACCAAAACCCAAACAGAGGCAACTGCCAACCTGGATCGTCCTCCTTCAGTGTGTCACAGTCAAGTCTAGTTAGCTGAAGCCTTCTGTGTAAATTCCTTCAGGAAGGTAGAGGCACTTCGACTCCTACGAATGATATGGTAATGGATCACAACATGACATATCAGTAACAATAAGATACAACTAAACATGCAAATCTACAATCTTCAATGCAGATTCCCATCTCCAGACTTTGCTAACAATTAATTTGCCCTAAATGGAAATGCAGTATTTGACAAGATTGTTGCTTGCACGTGTGCCAACAGTAAAAACATAGAAATATGGAAAATAGGAGCAGGAGTAGACTGGTCAGTCCTTTACCATTCAATATGATCATGGCCGAACATCTAACTCAGTACCCTGTTCCCACTTTCTCTCCATACCCTTTAATGCCTTTACCTCAAACAATCAGGAACAACTCCTTTTTGAAAACTGTCAATATTTTGGCCTGAACTACTTCCCGTGTCAGAGAATCCCATAGGCTCACCACCCTCTGGGTGAAGAAATTTCTCCTTATCTCAGTCCGAAATAACATGTACCATATCTCTCGGCTGTGACCCCTGGTTCTGAACTCCATGGTCATCGGGAACATCTTTCCGGTGTTTACCACGTCTTGGTTTCTGTGAGAATCACCCTCATTCTTCTAAACTACACTGAAATTAACTGAAACCAAGGGGATGTGAAAAAAATACAGTGAATTTCCTGATTAAAATAATTAGTTGATTAAAATAATTAGTTGATCTTTGATTGAGATTGGGTAGGTTTCCAAATTTCAATCCTCTCCTCCACCTTAAGGAGTATGACAATCCTGAGGAACCTTTCCTGACACCTCTTCAATTTTACACTACATTGGGCTTGCCATTTGCCTGCCTGCTACACCATAAACATCTGTCCCTTATCTGCAAAGGAACAGGAGCAGACCATTCTGTCGTCAATGCTGTTCCGTTTAATATAAATAGCTTACATCATATTTTCATCTATCTGCCTTGGTTCCATAAACATTTATGTGTTTGACTCATAGAGATCTAGCAATCTCAGTTTTGAAATGCGTACAATTCTGAGAACAATTGATGCAAGTTTATCCCTGCTTTAGTTTCATTACATTTTTTAAAGATCTGGGTGTCATTGTTTACGTGGAATGCATCCTTTTCAGTGCTCTGCTGTAGTGAAGAGGATTTCTGGTCTGTAATCACATATAAGAAGTTCATGCCCAGGGGTATTAAACTGGCTAATTAAGACACAAATGTTGTTGAAACTCTTGATAGAAAAATGCTGCAAAGATTTAACAGCCCTTTCCAGTAGCAATGGAGAAGCATTCTGTTCATGCCATCTAATTTACAGCTTGTATGCTCAAGTTACATCTGACCAAATTGTTTTTCTCTGACCTCTGCACAGATTAGTCTCTGATCAGAATGTACAGGCTGTAACTGTGTCCCCCGGGAGTGATCAACTATGTCACCAGTTAGTCCTCACCATCCTCCATCTTTGCATTAGTGTGGCAGTCTGATAAAGGACCATTTGATAACAGCTGAGATGGCTTCCATTCAATGCCTTGGAGGCCGGGAGGGGAAGAAATGATGTTGAATTAGTGACTATGTATGATTCCCATCAACACTCAGGATGGAAGACATTGATTGAGATGAAGCTGCACCTCATTATCATTGTTTGTCTTTGAAAAAAGTTCTGGCTGTTCTAATAGATTACTGAGACATTGCTGACTGAAAAGAAAATGATGAGACTGACAATAAAGTGGCAAAAATAATGCCAAAGAGAGAACAATGTAAGCATGTCAGCAATTTAGAGGCATTGCAGCCCATTTTCATCAGCTTGTGACAGAATGGTTTAGATCATAGATTCAATCGATAATCCTTGTGGCTGTAAATATTTGCCATTAGAAATATAGAGAAAATAAAAATACTTACCTGTTGGTGATGGTGAGAGGTAAAACTTCCTATTGGCTGTATTCAGGTCTGACTGATTTATTTCCAAACATATAAGCATCACTTTATAACTGTTCCTCTGTCGTCTAACTATTCAGGCATAGATGAGGCAAACTTTCCCTCCAGTTGAATGTTTGGACAAAAATGGAGACTGCAGGAAATGCTCAGCAGGTTGTGAACCATCTGTGGAGAGAGAAGCAGTGTTAACATTTTAGGTCTGTGACCTTGCATCTGAAGTGGGGAAAGCTTGAAATGTAATAACTGGGGGCATGGCGATAAGAATAAAAAGGAAAATCTATAATCGACATCAGAACCTGGTTGTGTGTGGCCAGGAGAGATCCTGTGGTGAAAAACAAAAGGATGCATTACTGGGTCACATAAATAAGTAAAAGATGTTCTTACAGAAATTGGGATTGGCAAAATAGCAGCTATCTAACTGCAAGGTCAAGGAATTAGGAAAGAAATCAGATTAAGTGCTAAATTGGTGGGAAAAATTGAAACAAAATACTGCACGAGGTGAAGATCTAAAATCATTAAACTCACTGTTGACCCAAGCATACTGTAAAGCATTTCATTGAAAGTTGAAGCCTCATTGGATGACCATAGCAGGCCAAGGACAGAAAGGTCAGTGTGAGAGCAAGGTGAAGAATTCAAATCACAGGCAATTATTAGGAGTTCTGGGTCTTCCTTGTGAACTTAATGTAGACGTTCCACAAAACAGTCTCCTCAGTCTGAGTTTGGACTCCCTGATGTGCAGGAGAGCACATCATAAGCAAGGAATACAGCAGACTAAATCAAAAGATGTGCAGATGGGAATGTTGGGATGCCCAAAAGTGCTATATCCTGCCAAAATCTCTCGGCCCATGTTCTGTCTGGACATCGCCATCAGGTTCAAGCATAATTCTGGTATTCTCTTTGATCTTAGGAACTAGGTTTGAAAATCTCAGCACCCTGTCTACCAATAATATTACTCAGCTTCACACTATCGTCACACATTTCATGAAATACCTTCCAATCTTTTAGTAGGTCCACATTTAAATGTTCCAAAGCCCTTCAGACCCAAATCCAAAGGACCAATTATACACAAGTTTCCAATTTTGTAATTTCCTCTTGTTTACATTGTGTTACATAAAAATTCAAAAGCCCAATCTCCTCTTTACTACTACCATTAGTTCCTGATTCCACAGGCATCAGATTCCAATCCTTGTCCTCAGCTAGAAACGTTCCCCGGCCTCATCCAAACTTCTTTCTGTTATCTCCTGAAGTCCACTTTCAATCTGTAACCTTTAGTTCTTCCATTATAATTTCCCATAATATTTTAGTGCCTCTGTTCCACTGTTGGTGACGCAGCCTTGAAAGAATTCTCTAAACCACTTGTTTTTATTTCCTTCTCGAAGTTAAAAAATGACTAAGAAATGATCTGTTCAGTCACAAATTACAACTCTTCTGTTACCACTCAACATCTGTTGCTCCTCTGTTAAATATTTTGAGATTCTTTCTTCAGTAAAGATATTATGTACATGCAAGCTGTTGACTGTCATTGTAATGAAGAAGCTGTCTTGTGGAGCACATTCATAGCATGGCCAAGGGACCAATTTTGGCACTGTTCATCTTCACCTGTGGCCCTTGGCAGAGTTGTTGCTGAATATATCTTTGGACTTTTTTGGCTATGGGACTTTACCAGTGCTGGAATTCAATGCATTTCCTTTTCATATAATCAGAAAATCACACAAAACGTAGAAAGTTTTTCAGTATAATTATGTCCATGCTATCTGCTTTGAAAGCTATCTAAATAGTCCCTCTGCCTGGTCCTTCGCCAAAGGGTCACAGCGTTTCATGTACGCATCCAATTATCTTTTGAAAGTTAGTGTTAAATCTGTTTTTATTATTCTTTTACACAATGCATTTCATGTCATTGCCACTCATTGTGTTTATGAAATAAATTCTGACATCATCTCTGGTTCTTTCACCAAATATGCTAAATATTGTGTCCTCCTACCAAAGGAAACAGTTTCCGTTTATTTGCTCTCATCTGATAGCAAGCAAAATTATTCTGGCACCTTTTCAGCAAGTGAAACATCTCAATTAAATCTTTAGAGCTTGCAATTTTAATAGAATCATTGGTCCCTTTTTTTTAATCTTTCAACGATTCTGGTCACCTGTCTTGTTCCATTTTTGTTGCTGAGGATTCCAATCTGTGAACTGTAGGAGATAATCACACAACTCCAGTTGAAATGCTCCTGAAGGCTTTAACCCATGAATGATTTTACCTGCAAGTTATTGTAACATGTTTGCCACACTTTGTTTTCTAAACTAACATCCTCCTTTTTATACAGTTGTGAGGTCTCATTGTTTCAATTCACTTTAGGCTACTTAATATTTACTGTACATCAAAGAGGACTTTCCTTAAATTTCTTCTCTGTAGATTCCACAGTTTAAGTTTCTTTTTTGTTTCTTTGAACCTCTTCCTTCTCACACATTTGTATCATTTGCATTGTTCTTTCTGTTACCACACCTTCCCCTTCTTTCACAGAATCACTATGGTGCAGAAGGACCTATCATGCTTGTACCTACCTTCAGGCAAGCATTCTTACCTAGTGCCAGTATCCTGTGTTTTCCCCATACCCTTGCACACCACGTCTATTCAAACAATTATTTAATGCACTCTTAAATGGCTAAATTGAACCTGCCTCCACTACATTTCCAGGCAATCCATTCCATTTCCTAACTACTTACTGAGTGAAAATGCTTTTTCTCACATCATCTTTGCTTCTTTTGCACTGAACTTTAAATCTATGCCATGTCGTTCTTGTTCCCGTTCAGAGCAGAAACAGTTGCTTCCTAACTGCTCTATCCAGCCTACTCATGATTTTGAAAACCTCTATCAAATCTCCTCTGAGCACTTTTCTCTCCAAGGAGAACAGTCCCAACGTATGCATTCTATCCTCATTCCAGAAAGCATTCTTGTAAATTGCTTCTGCGCTCTCTCCAATGCATTCATACCTTTCCTATAATGCAGTGTCCACTCTAACAAGCATCTGTTACAAGTTCAATGTTATCTCCTCTCTCTCATATTCTATGCCCCTATTCATAAAGCCAAGGATGCTGTTTGTAATTCTACCCTGTTGTTTTGTGAATGTTATCAGAACAGTGCATTGTAAAGTCTCAGCACAGTTTTGTTACTTTTCACTGTACTCCTGCATTCCTGTCCTCAAACTCATGTGACAATAAAATCTAATCTAAAAATCTAAGTTTTGACCTAAAACCTCCTTGGTTCTGGCTAAATTACCCCAACCCTTTGACATATGTCATAAATGGTTTCTCCTCATGGTTTCATCATCAGTCTTAATGAGTGTGGAGCTGGAGGAACACACAGAAGGCCTGGCAGCATCAGAGGAGCAGGAAACTGACATTTTGGGTCAGAACCCTTCTTCAGAAATGGGTGAGGGCAATGGGGCTCTGAAATAAATAGAGGGGGGTGTTGGGCTGGGAAAGGTAGGTGGGATGATAATTGAAGGTAGGTAGTGGTAGGGATTAGTCAGTGAGGTGGGAGGAGCGGATAGGTGGGAGAGTAGACTGACAGGTCAAAGAGACAGGGATGGGGGGGTGCTGGTCGTGGGATGATGTCGAGGGTGGGGAGATTTTAAAGCTAGTAAAGTCCACATTGAGAACATTGGGCTGTAAGCTTCCAAGGCAGAATATGAGGTGCTGTTCCTCCAGTTTCCGGGTGGCGTCATTGTGACACTGGAGGAGGCCCAGGATGGACATATTGTCCAGGGAGTGGGAGGGGTAGTTGAAGTGGTTCGTGACTGGGAGGTGCTGTCATTTGTCGCGAACTGAACATAGGTGCTCTACAGGAGTTTTCCTGCTCCTCTGATGCTGCCTGGCCTGCTGTGTTCCTCCAGCCCCACACTGTGTTATCTCTGACTCCAGCATCGGCAGTTCTTACTAATCTTAATGAGTGTAGCATTACTCTTTGAGGTCTACTTGTTCTAAGCTCACCTTTCTTGCTTTTTTTTGCTGTTTTATCTTTCAATATGTTTGCTAATCAATAGCATTGTCTGCCTGGAAATATAACTGATCTAAATCTTTCTGTAAGTCCTAACTGCATTGGCTAGTGGGTGGTTTAATTCCTGCAGATTTATGATTCCATTTCTACCCAACTGTTTGAACCGTTTAGTTTCTACTGCCAACTGACACACCCACCTGGACTTACAATAGTGCCACTAGGACTCAAACAGCATTTTAACAACAGTCACTGGCACCAAAGATGCTCAAACGTTTTGGGAAGAAGTGGTGGAACTAAAATTGAAGTTCTTGAATGGTACTTTTGTGGCCTGGAATCTATCTCTGACTGTGTTAGTAGTGTCTACAGCTTATTGACTGGGATGTCCTGATTGCCTTATGACAAGTTCTCCACCTCATCCTGCCATTAGAAAATATACAAATATTGGCATTGCTAATGATACCTATTCCTGTGCAAGAATTTGTTTCTATTTTATTCATATATTGGATGAGGGCACCATTGGCTGGTCCATGATTTATTATCCATCTCTAGCTTCCTTGAGAAGTTAGTGGTGAGCAGCCTCCTTGAATTGTTGCAGTCCATTTTGTGTCATACAATGCCCTCTGATAAGTTCCTTGACAATTGTTGATCAAACCCACGTGACTGATTATAGCCCAAACCCTAGCCTGACTTGGTGGGACAGCCCAATTGACCGTGGCTCAGTCCCAGTCTGATAGCTCCACAGCAACTTGACTGATCCACCTGTAATCCAAGGACTGGTTGCCCTTGACCCACACAATTGACTATGGGCCAATCCCTGCATGTCAGAAAACAGATACATGGACTGACTGGCAAAGTGCCTGACTGACTGTGGCTAGCTCCATGGAACTGGAAAGGCACAAGTCTTTGATTAACTATAGTGGCACCCCCTTTTTGACCGTAGTCACCCTCACACCACTAAAAAACTCTTCACCCTCGAATTTCATACGTTGTCAATAGCATGAATCACTTGCAGTGCCTTTCCCACATAAGCTACATGTGATACATGCGTTATTGGCATAGCACTGTGCTGTACATCTTATGTCTGCTTTAATAACATGCAAATGCATGGAAATAAGATAGTCACCACTCAGGGCAAGATTCTGAAGCTGCCATTTCAGGCTACTGAGGAAAATCGGGATCAATATTGTGGATCTGACATTTTTAATTGTCACTTCATTTTGTCACAATACTTACCTTGACTCTCACAACACCAGTGAGAGGAAGCATTCACAAATAACATTTATCAAAGATACGAGCGGAGGGTTAGAAGTGCATTTTTAAGGCCTTCGACCTTTTCGTGTCCCATCACAAGATGCTGACTCCAGTTTAATTTTTCTCTGCTTTTTCTCATGGCTGCTGACCCTCTCAAGGCTATTAAAATCCACTCAACCCCAGCTACACACTTCTGACACCATATTCCATGTGGTAGGAAGAATAGCTGCAGCCCCAAACCTTGATTTACATGAAATACAAACAGAGAAAACCTAAGGATAGTGTGCAGGTAAATATCTGAACAAATATTTTGAGTCCAAATCTATAGGTCTACTTTGAAATCATGTTATTCCATAAGGCCATAAGAAATACGAACAACAGCAGGTCACTCAGCCCCATGAGCTTGTGCTGTTTTTCAAGGGTTGATCCAACACTCCCCAATTCCACTTGCTTGGCCTTTCCCTGTAATCTCTGTTTCCTCTCCTGGTCAAGAATTTATCTAAGTCTTAAACGTACAGAAGGACTCTGTTCCCACAGCTTTCTGTGGCAAGGTGTTCCAACAACTCACAGAACCCTGAGAGAAGAAATTCTTCCTCAGCTCAGTCTTAAATCGAAGCCTCTTTATTCTGAGACTATGTCCTCTGGTCCCAGACTGCCCCATGAGGAGAAACATCCTCTCAGCACTTACCCTTTCAGACTCGTTAAGAATCCCATTTGTTTCAATGAAATCGCCTCCGATTCTTCGAAACCCTAATGAATAGACTCCCAAACTGTTTAACCTTTCCTTGGAAGACAATGCGTCCCTATCGAGGATAATCCTAGTAAACCTTCTGTGAACTGCCTCCAATGAAATAATATCCTTACTTAAATAAGCTAAAACCGGCTTTATGAAATTTTGTGCCTAGTATCCCATTCTCACTCATTCTATTTCTCAGAGACATCAAGTGAGAGAGAGAGAGATAGTGTGAGAAAACCCTTCCATTCTTCAAGATTTAAGTTGCACCCCAGAGAACTGTTGATTACTGAACACTCTAGATTGTGCTCACCATGAAATCTGACAGCAAAAAGCATATTGAGAGCATATCTCTTCTTGCTTAATTAATCTAGCATGGTTATCTATCAAGGTTGAACAAAAATAATTGAAGATGCCTGTCAATAACTGCTTATTTCAACTGACTGATCTCTTTGAGCCTGCTTACAGGACTTGCGTCAATAAGCAGTATTGATGCTGGTATGTTTCAGTGATAACTCCTTCTCAGTGTCACTAACCCATTTCTAAACCTCCACAGAAACAAATCTGTTTTTAGTTCTACTGGCCCATGGTGAGAAAATTCGGTATTTAACCTTGTTAACCTTTGTTTTAATCATAACAGAAAGACCATCACACAAGCCACTGCTTTTAAGACCCAAGGGTGAAATCCATTAGCACCCAGGGACTCATCAACTTGCATTCCTAACAATTTGTTTAATACCATTTCCCTTGTGATTGTAATTTTCTTGAATTCCTTCCTCTTTTCCATTTCTTGATTAACAGCTACTCCTGGGAAGTTATTTACACCCTCTATAGCGAAAACCAATGGAAAATACATGTTCAATTCATCTGCCATGTACATATTTTTCTTTATTAATTCTCCAGATTCATTTTCTATTAGACCAACATTCACTTTATTAAATATTTTCTTCTTTAAATACCTTAATATCTATTGTATGCTTCTCGCTAGCTTCTTCTTATACTTCAAATTTACCCTTTATTAATCTTTTAGTAAATAATTTTTTTTAAAAATATTCTGTTCAATTTCTCATGCTGCTACACAACTTTGAAAATTATATGTATTTTCTTTAGGTTTAACATTACCCTTTTTTAAAAAAAATTATCATAGATGATGGATCCAACCCTTGGAATTTTTCTTCCCCATTGGAATGTCCTAACTGTGCTTTCTGAGATATCTCTTCAAATGCCTGCCACTGCACCTCTATTCACCTACCCTGTAACTTAACTATAAAAGGGTTAACCCTAACCCTATCTCTCAACCTATTGCAAGTTTACTTTAGCTAAGTCTGCTTTCATGCCCTCATAATTACCCTTATTTGAGTTTAAGATTCTTGTCTTGAAGCTCTTCCTGTCTGCTTCAATCTTAATGTAAAGCTTGATTGTAATATGATTGCTGTGGGGACATTCAATAGGAGATCATTTGCAATACCAGCTCTGGTTGACCAATACCAGGTATAGTATAACTTCTTTGCTTAGCTCTAGAATATGTTGTCCTCACAAACTATCCCCAAAAGATCCCATGAATGACCCATCTAGACTACTTTTGCCTGTCTGATTTTTCCATTCAATGTGAAGTTGAAAATTCCCCTGATTATCTCCACACTTTTTTGACAAATTCCCATTATTTCTTCCTTTCTATCCATGGCATTGTGTGAATTTTTTTTTAGGGGTCTATACACCATTTCCACAAATGTCTTTTGCCTTTTCTCATTCGTACTTGAATGGCTTTTACATCTGGTTTTCTGAATTTAGGTCATCCATCTCTCCTGTGCTAGTACCATCATCAAGAACAAAGCCACCCCTCCACCTTTTCCTAGCTTCCTGTCCTTCCTAAATGTCGTCTTTTTTATATAATAATGACCTGTTCATACTTATTCATTTCCATTTGTGTCATTGATTCATCTGTTTTGTTTTGGATACTGCATGCATTCAGATATAGAACTTGACCTTTTTCTTATTTTTGTAACTTTGAGACTTACCTATTGCCTTTCTCTAAGATTTATATTGTCCTTTCCTGCCATATTAAAAGGGTTAAGGTTTGTGGGGCTTTGACATGCAAATGGATATGGGTGCCGTGGTCAATGAATTACAGTCAGAAACAAGGGAAGTTACAATGCGAAACAAAGAGATAACAGAACAATTAAATACATTTTTTTGGTGCTGCCTGCACAAAGGAGGTCACTATGTTGAGGAACACAGGGTGATATGGTTAAAGTCCAACAAATCCCCAGGGAATGATATTTTCAATTCCAGTATAGGTAAGAAAGTGGCCTGAGGAACAGTTAGATGCATTGGTGGCCATCTTTCATGATTACACAGACTCTAGAACCGTTCCTAGCGATTGGAGGGTAACAAATGTAACCCTATTATATGAAAAAGGAGGTTGAAGAGAAACCATGGAATTACAAACAGGTTAGCCTGAAATCGGTAGTGGGGAAAATGCTATAATCCATAATAAAGGATTTAATTGCAGAGCACTTGGGAAACACTGAGCATTAGACAGAGTTATAATGGATTTATGAAAGGGAAATCATGCTTCACAAATCTTCTGGACTTTTCCAAGGGTGTAACTAGTAGAGTTAATAAGGGGGAGCCACTAGATGTGCTAATACAGGAATCATTGTTTGGACTGCAGCTATACACACAAAATATATTAATCATTTAAATGAGGGAAATAAATGTATATCTCCAAGTTTGCTAATGATTCAATGCTGGGTAAAAGGGTGAACTATGCGGAAGATGCACACATGCTTCAGTATGAAACAAAAACAGAAATTGCTTGAGAAACTCAGCAGGTCTGGCAGGATCTGTGGGGACAAAGCAGAGTTAACATTTCAAATCCAGTGACACTTCATCAGAAGACTCATCACCTGCTGAGTTTCTCCAGCAATTTCTATTTTTTTTTCAGGTCTCTAGCATCACAACTGTTCGTTTCATTTTTACTTCAGTATGATTTGGACAAATTGTGTGCTTGAGCAAATGCATGGCAGATGACATATAATGTGGATAAATGTGACGTTATACATTTTGGTATCAAAAATAGGATGGCAGATTATTATCTGAATGGTGAAAGACTGAGAATGTGAAAGGTACAATGAAACCTGGGTTTCCTTGTACACCAGTTGCTGAAGGTAAGCATGCAGGTACAGCAGATGGTGAAAAAGGCAAATTGTTTGTTTGCCTTCATAGAGTCATAGAGTCCTACAGCACGGAGACAGGCCCTTTGACCTCAACTCATCCAGGGTTCCCCACTCCTGCCAACCTTGCCTTCACCCTCAGAGGAACATTTAGACCTTGAACTCCAGCTATCACACTTTTAAAAGCCTCCCACTTGCCAGAAGTTCCTTTGCCTGCAAACAAACTGCTCCAATCAACCCCTGCAAGCTCCTGTCTAATTCCATCAAAATTTGCCTTGCCCCAACTTAGAACTTGAACCTGCGGACCAGTTTTGTCCTTCTCCATAACTATTTTAAAATTAATAGAACCACGGTCACTTCATGGTGGGAGGATTGAAGGAGGGATGTCTTGCTGCAATTGTACAGGGCCTTGGTAAGACCATACCTGGAGTATTGGGTGCAGGTCTGATCTCCTTATCTGAGGAAGGATGTTTTAGCTATTGAGAGCGTGCAACAAAGGTTCACCAGACTGATTCCTGGGAAGCCAGGACTGACATATGATGAGAGATTGTATTGATTAGGATTCTGTTCATTGGAATTTAAAAGAAAGAGGAGGAATCTCATAGAAACCTCGTAAGATTCTAACAGGGCCAGACAGGGTAAATGCAGGAAGGATTTTCCTTACAACAGATGGTCCTTAATCAGCGGTCACAGTTTAAGGATATTTAGGAATGCCATTATTAAACAACATCGGGGTTTGTTCACTGAAACAAATTGGGATGACCCCACCATTCCAGATGGACTCGCTGATTGTATTATTTCAAAGAAAACATTTACAAAAGTAATGAATGTATTTTCAAAGTCAATTGTAAAAATTGTAGGAATAAGATCTATTATAATGCCGTTAGGTATAGGAGGAGAACTAGGCCAACCTGTCCATTAAGTTTGTTCTACTATTTGATCATGACTAAGATGTTTCTCATCCCTATTCTTCCTGTAATCTTTGATCTTCGTACTAATCAGGAACCTATCTATCTCTGTCTTAAATACACTCAATGCTTGCCCTCCACAGCCTTCTGCAGCAATGAGCTCCACAAATTAACCACACTCTGAAGAAATTCATCCTCATCTCAGTTCTAAAAAGGTTGTCCTTCCACTCTGATGCTGTGTTGTCAAATTCCAGTCTCACCAACTAGTGGAAAGAACTTCTCCAAGTCTACTGTATCTGGGCCTCTCAGTATTCTGTAAGCTTCAATCAGATCCCCTTCTAAACTCCATCGAGCACAAACACTGAGTCCTCAACCATTTCTCATATGACAAACTATTCATCCCTAGGATCATTCTCTTAAACCTCCTCTGGACCCCCTCCAATGCCAGTACATTCTTCCTTACATACAGGGCCCAAAACTGCCCACAATATTCAAAATGTAGTCTGATCAGAGCCTTATACAGCCTCAGCAGTACATCTCTGCTCTTTTATTCCAGCCCCTTTGGAATTGAATGCTGACATTGCATTTGCCTTCCTAACTGCCAGCAAACCTGCAAGTTAACCTTAAGAGAATCCTAAATGAGAACTCCAAAGTCCCTTTGTGCTTTAGATTTCTGAAGCCTTTCCCCATTTTGAAAATATTTGACGCCTGTAGTCTTCCCACCTCACGCTTTCCCACATTGAATAACATCTGCCACTTCCTTGCCCACTTGCCTAGCCTATTAAAGTCCTTCTGCAGCCTACTTGCTTCCTCACCACTACCTGTCCCTCCAACAAACTTTGTGTCTTCTGAAAACTTAACACAAGCCCATGTTCCATTGTCCAGATCATTAATACATGACGTGAATAGTTGTGGTCCCAACATTGACCTCTGCAGAAGTCCACTAGTTCAGGCTGCCATCCTGAAAAGGGCCCTTTTTATCCCTATTCTCTGCCTTCTGTTAGTCAGCCAATCCTCTACTCATGCCAGCATCTTGCTCTTAACACCATGGCCTCTTAAAAAAAAACCAAAAAAACTGCGGATGCTGTAAATCAGGAACAAAAACAAAGTTGCTGGAAAAGCTCAGCAAGTCTGGCAGCATCTGTGGAGGAGAAAACAGAGTTAACATTTCGGGTCCGGTGACCATTCCCCAGAACTGATGGTGGCTGGGAAAACGTCAGTTTATGTGCAGAAAATAGGGAGGTGGGTGGGGTAGGGAGTAAATGATAAGATAGAGCCCAAAGAGAGAGAAAGACAGTTGGACAGACAAAGGAGTTGCTAACGATCAGCCTGGGAGGGTGAATAGTTTTTAATGGGGACTGTTAGTGACTAACAACAGGGGGTGTGTAGTGGCAGGCTATGTGGTAACAAGGCCTAGTGTGTGGTGTGGGGGGCTGGGACATGGGAGAGTTCAGCCCCTAAAATCATTGAACTCAATATTGAGTCCAGAGGGCTGTAGGGTTCCCAAATGGAAAAATGAGGTGTTATTCTTCCAACTTGCGTTGGGCTTCACTGGAACATTGTAGCAAGCTGGAGACAGAGATGTTGGCCAGAGAGCAGGGTGGTGCATTGAAGTGGCAGGCAACAGGTAGTTCAGGGTCTTTTTTGTGAGCAGAACGTAGATGTTCTGCGAAGCCTTCGCCAAGTCTACGCTTCGTTTCCCCAAGGTAGAGGAGACCAGATTGTGAGCAGCGAATGCAGTAGACTAGATTCTTGGAAGTGCAGGTGAAGTGTTGCTTCACCAGGTAGGTATGTTTGGGTCCTTGGATAGTGAGCAGGGAGGAGGTAAATGGGCAGGTGTTGCACCTTTGCCAGTTACAGGGGAAGGTGCTGTAGGCTGTGGGGAGGTGTTGGGGGTGAAGGAAGTGTGGTCCAGGGTGTCCTGGAGGGAACGGTCCCTGCAGAAGGCGGACAAGGGAGGGGAGGAGAATATGTGTCTGGTGGTGGCATCTTGCTGGAGGTGGCGGAAATGGCATCTGATGATCTTCTGGATGTGGATGCTGGTGGGATGATCGATGAGGATAAGGGGAACCCTATCGCTCTTATCTTATGGCCTCTTATCTTATTTCGCAGCCTCCTGTGCGTCACTTTGTGAAAAGCCTTCTGGAAATCCAAATAGATCACATCCACTGACACTCTTTTGTCTAACTTGCTCATTACCTCCTCAAAGAATTCAAACAGATCTGTCAGGCATGACCTCCCCTTGACAAAGCTGCAGTGACTCAGCCCAATTTTACCAGGCACTTCCATGTACCCCGCAATATCATCCTTCATAATGGACACTAAAATCTTATCTCTGACCGAGGTCAAGCTAAGCGGCTTACAGTTTCCTGTATTCTGCCTCTCTCTCTTCTTAAACAGTGGTGCTAACATTCACCTTTTTCCATTTCGTTGGGACTCTCTCTGACACCAGAGATTCCTAAAAGATCACCACCATTGCCTCTATGATCTCTTCAGCTATCTCCTTCAGTACTCTGGGATACAGTCCATGTGGTCTGGATGATTTATCCACGTTCAGATCTTTTAACTTCCCCAGCACTTTCTCCTTCATGATGACCACTGCACTCACCTCTGCCTCCTGACTCTCTTGGTATGCTGCTGGTGTCTTCCACTGTGAAAATTGATGCCAAGTATCTATTCAGTTTCTCTGTCATTTTGTTGTTCGTCATTACTACTTCTCCAGCCTCATTTTCCGGTGGTCCAATGTCCACTCTTGTTTTTCTCTTCCCTTTTACATATCAAAAAATAGCTCTTAAAATCTTCTTTTATATTACTAGCTACCTTAAGCTCATATTTCATTCCCCACGCACCCCCCCCCCCACCAGCCGTTGCTTATTGCTCAATTAGGTTGGCATTGTGGCTTAATGCTTTAGCATTGCTGCCTCACGACATCAGAGACCTGGGTTCAGTTCCACCTTTGGGTGACTGTCTGTGTGGAGTTTGCACATTCTTCCTGCGACTGCGAGGATTTCCTTCCGTTGCTTTGGTTTCTTCCCACTGTCCAAAAATGGTGCAGGTTAGAAGGGAAATATAAGGATGGTCTGGGTGGGATGGTCTTCAGAAGGACAGTGTGGACTCAATGGGCCAAGTAGTTTGTTTTCACACTGTAGGATTCTATGATTCTGCTGGTTTCTGAAGGCTTCCCAATCCTTTAGTTTCCCACTAATCTTCACCACGTTGTGTGCTTTTATTTTTCTTTAATTAACCTATTTTTCAAATCAAGCAGCTCCCAGATGTTTTTACCCATCTCTGCAGCAGGTGGGTCTTGAATTGGGCCTCCTAGTCCAAGAATAGGGGCACTAAAAGATCTTACATACTATGAGCAAAAAAAAAGCAATACGCACCTCTTCCCCTCTACACCAAATTGCCACGCCACCTCCAAATTCTCCAAACTATGTACTTACTCGGTCTGTATCTAACTCCAAATGAGATTATTACCCATCTCTGCAGCAGGTGGGACTTGAATTGGGCCTCCCAGTCCAAGAACAGGGACACTATTGTGTCTGAAGAGGGCCTTAAAATAACATACAGGCTAATGGAACACACTTCTCATTGGTGGGATTTGAATCCAGGCCCCCAGTACATGATCTGGATGTCTGGGTTAATAGTCCAGCGATGAAACCATTATGCCATTGCCTTTTCCCACAATTCTGTCTCTGACTTTCTTTGTCAATCACGATTGCCTTGTCCTCCCCTTCGTATGTTTTTTTTTTTGCCTTGGAATGAATTTCTGCTGGGCCACCTGAATTACACCCAGAAACTCCCGCCATTACTACTCTACTGTATTCCCTGCTAGGGTCCCCTTTCAGCTAACTCTGGCCAGCTCCTCCCTCATGTCTTTGGAGTTACCTTTACTCAATTGTAATAATGTTACATCTGATTCCAGCTTCTCCCTCTCAAATTCCAGGGTAATTCTGTCATATTATGTTCACTGCCATCTAGAGGTTCACTCACCTTAAGCTCTCTAATCATGTCTGCTTCAAAGTAGAGAGGATCTCCAAGAACACCACGCATATCGGTCAAAGTAGAGAGGATCTGAAGAAGATTGTGCATATCGATACTGAGATCAAGTTTCTGCGGAGATGCAAGAAAGCAGAGAAGATCCCAAAAGGACTACAGATCATGACCCCACTCAAGTTGACCTACAACACAAACAGTTTGCTCACCCTCCCTATAGCCCCTACTCTCACGCACACAGGGAGCAAGAATCTCAAAGCTGTTGGACAGGCTTAATTGCTGAGAGTGCTTTAGCACGACTTCCTGTATCCATCTACCTGCCTTGCTCCTGTTTCTGACTACCGACTGAATTCGAGGTAGCTAATCTGAGGGGTGTCACTGCCTCCGGAAACACAGCATCCAGGTAATTATCCCCCTCCCTGATGTGTCGCAATGTTCGAAGCTCAGACTCCACCTCATCAAATCCGAACTGGAGTTCCTCTATTTACCTTCAATCTGAAACAAAACTGTAATAGGCAAATTAGTAGCTACCTCCAACCAATGAATTTACAGTTTGTGTGATGTCACTCTTTTGCACGGCACCCCTATCCAGTACCTTAATTTACCCTGTTAAAAAGACCTTACATACTATGAGCAAAAAATACAAGCAATTCACACCTCTTTCCCTTCTACCCTGAATTCCCATGCAACCTCCGAATTCTCCAAACTATACTCTCACTCGGTCTGCATCTCACTCCAAATGAGGTTACTCCTTTCTGACCATGCAAAATTTATTCAGCGCTGATATACAAATTATACTTCTTTCATAGCATTAGGTAAGACAAGTAATTAGGAAAGTTTATGGAATCCTTCAATTTATTGTGAGGGGAATTAATTCAAGATATATGGAGTGTATGCTTTTGTTATCTAGGACGGTGGTGAGCCCACATTTAAATTACTGTGTATTATGTGGTATGTTTCACAGTTAGTATGCAGTATACCTCGAATGGAAATGATCATGATAGCATCACTATTTCATAGCGTGTGATTTGTGTGTCTAAAGATTTCAGTCTCCGTCTCAACTGGGGATACCTGAAGCATTGTACACTGATGGAAGCATGTTACTGTTTGTAAGCAAATAGTTTAGTATTAGTCCAGATACTGAAATGCTTATGTCTCAAATATGTACATATGCTGGGATCTGTAACAAATATGTGCTAAATCTTTCAGTGCTACATTACCTATTTTTCACTGAATTACAGAATCCTTACAATGTGGAAGCAGGTCATTTGGCCCATTGAGCCGAAACCGAACTTCCAAAGAGCACCCCATTCAGACCCACCCTATCCCTGTAAACCTGCATTTCCCATAGCTAATCTACCTAGCTTGCACATCCCTATGACACTATGGAGCAATTGAAATGGCCAATCCACCTAAACTGCACATCTTTGGACTGTGGGAGGAAACTGGACCACCTAGAGGAAACACACAAAAACACGGGGAGAACGTGCAAACTCCACACAGACAGTCACTCAAGGCTTGAATCGAACCGGGGTCACTGGCGCTATAAGCCAACAGAGCTAACTGATGAGCCACCATGCTGCCCCATAGTGTGGGATAGAAGCATAGTCATAGAAGCTGACATAATTATTACCTCATCAGGTACAAATACTCCGCTGGAGGCAAAAGTCTGCATCACGTTAGATCAGCATTATTACTCTCCCTATTTAATGAAGGATGTAAATGCATTGTAAATAATAAGGAGGAAGTTTATTGTGCTAATATCTAGAATGAGTGGGTTGGCTTTTGAGGAAAGGTAGGACAGACTAGGCTCATATCTACTAGGAGTTTAGTATAGGTAATTTGGTTGAAATGTATATGATTGCAAGGGATTTTGACAGGATGTGTATGAAAAAGATGTTTTCTTTTGGCGGAAAGGTTGGAATTAGAGGCCACTATTTAGAAGTATGTGCATCAGTGGTGGTCCCTTGAGAGAGGTGGCTGCCACATATGGAAAGTGATTTACATATTCCAGAGTCACCACATTATGTGGATTGTACTGGGGTTAATTAGTTGGCAAGGTTACTGGAAGTAATTCTGTCTTGGTGACGTTTAAGGACAGGTTGAGCATCATATATGAGATTTTCAAAAGGACCCTCTTGTGACGCAGTGATAAAATCCCTACCTGTATGAATTCAAGTCACTCCTGCTCCATAGAGGTGCAATAATATCTCAGAACAGATTGATTAAGAAAAAAATAGGTTTGAAAAAATTAGGCGTTGATCATGTTCAAAAACCTTTGCATGTCCTGTGTGAAATGAGCAATCACACAGCAGTCATCCAAAAATTAAAGATTGTAGATGTCCATGATGGTGAGTTTTGCTTTGGCCTAAAAATACCATGGCTGAAGAACTTTCAGTCCAGGTGATATCTGATGTTGACACCCATGTGGTAGGTCAACTTGCAGATTTTAATTTTCTAACAAAGGTTACTGAATCTTTGGAACTCTCTTTCTCAAAATGCATTGGAAAGGGCATCCTTGATTTTTTTTCAAGGCAAGGAGTAAATGGATTCTTGAGAAGTAAGCAGGAGAAAGATATTCAAAGGTAGGCAGAAATATAGGGTAAGCAGATCAAAAATGATCTTATTAAATGTCAGAGCAGGATGAAGGGGTCTTCATAGCCCATTCTTTTTCTCAATAAGTTTGTTCATTTATCTACATTCCACTGCAACAGTCAATGAGTGCCAACTATTGGTCGACTTTGACTGGCCTGGCTGCACACTCACACAAATGCATATCCTGATGCCCACAGGAGAGGCAATCCTGCACAACCATGACATTTAGCCAGTTGGACCAAAAAAGATTATCGACCCTTTTCCAGGGCATACTTATCATCTTGGGTGGAATCCACTGTTGCTAATGTCCTCTGGGCCACTTCAGTCAGTTAGGAGGCTCCCCTATTGCCAGGCTGGAGGAGAATCTGCAGGGAAACATTACTGAAAGCCACAGCTGCTCTGTGCCTTCTATCTGACAACTCCAAACATGAAAGAGGCTTCGTTGTGATGGGGAAAGGTCTCAGTATTAATGAATTACGAACGATAGAGTGTTGGGGGGAGAAGCTTGTGGAGACCAGAATGGGGTCAAGAAATGCATAGAAAAACATGGCTTGGATTTCTGACAAAAAGGATATGGCCAAGAAAGTTATCACAGTGATGCAGAGCTTCCTGTTACTTCTACACATGCTCTTTAGCAGCCCACCTGGAATTGCCAGACTGTCACTGCTGCCAGGATCATCCTGTGGAAACCTGCTCCCTCTTCTGCCATAGAATTGCACATGATTCACATCTGAGAAGAATTGAGGGGAGATCTTACAGAAACATTTAAAATTATGAAAGGAATAGATAAGGTAGCAGCAGGGAGGTTGTTTCCACTGGTGGGTGAAAACTAGGACTGGGGGGGCATTGCCTCAAAATAAGGGGGAGCAGGTTTAGGACTGAGTTGAGGAGCAACATCCTCACCCAAAGGGTTGTGAATCTGTGGAATTCCCTGTCCAGAGTAGCAGTTGAGGCTACTTTGTTGAATGCTTTTAAGACAAAGAAAGCTTGATTTTTGAACAGTAAAGGAATTAATAGTCACAGTGAGCGGGCGGATAAGTGGAGCCGAGTCCGCAAAAAGATCAATCATGATCTATTGAGTGGCAGAGCAGGCTGAAGGGGCCAGATAGCCTACTCCCACTCTTATTTCTTATGTTCTTAAGTCTCATGCACCTGCAGCATCCATTACATTTCCATGAGTTGCATCAGTTCCTGACACTAAAAGTGGAAGTGACATCCACATCTAGTTCCACAATTGAACGTAGCAGACCACAAATTAAATTCTGTCCTCTGACTGCTTGAATTGATTCAAACTAATTTTAAATGCATTTAATAAATTGCAATTCCCCCAAGATCCCCCGCTTAATTATGATGCTATCTGATGATAATACTGGATAAGTCAGATCCGACAATGAAAGATGGCTTGACGGATCATATACTTAATGTCTGAAAATTATTTAACATGATGGTTAGTCACTGATGCACAATCACAGAAATCTACATCTTTTTTAAAACAGCACAAGTATATTACACAAAAAAGAACAAAAAAGCTATATTTAGAAGACAGAAAGATCTTAACATACCCATCAAACAAACCTTCAACTTGTTTCCAACCTCCATGCATTGTACAGATTCAGTCCTCAAAATATGACTCTTACCTCAACTTTTTGAATCTTGACTTAACTGACACGTTACAGTTTTGTTTTTCCCCTTGGACTGTTGAGACCGTTTTTAAAAATTTCTTCCCAAGTCCACTGGCAAAAGATTTTCACAATTCTGATGGCCTAACCTTTTTCTGTTCTAACAGCTTGAAGATTTTTATCCAAACTCCTGGCTTAGAAGCTCCACAGACCAGAAACCACTTTTTTTGTGGTGATATTCCCCTGAATTGAATTGGGCAAAAAATAAGTTTTCCTGCTGAGGTACAAAAAGCTATTCTCTTCTGAACTGAAATTCAAGTTTTTCTGAACTAGTATTTTGAACCTTCTTAGAAGTTAAAGCTGGACTAATTGCCCTAACATTTTTACTCTTGTTGTCTTAAAAAAAATAACATAAACATCTTAACCATAACACTACAAAGGTTATCACAAGCATTCAACTGCAATCACATACTTTCTTGGAACTGATGTATTTATGTCAGTCTATCAAATTGACCTTCTGACCTCAAAATAAACTTCCACACATTCCTTACTCATTTCATCATCGAGTTCAAGATGGAAATTAGTGATTTACGGAAACAAATGTCACTAAGTAACATTGAGATAGTGCAGGAAAATGCAACTGATAGAAGATCAGCAATAATGCAATTGAACATTAGGGTCTGCTTGGTGGGCTATATTGCTGAGTCCTGTTCCCATGTTCAGTCAGCAAAGTGATAATGAACAGATTTTTTTTGCGATGTTGGCTAAGATAAGCATAATGATTGAATTTGGCACAAAACACAACTTTGCAAATATAAAAAAGACTTCAAGCAAAAATGATCGATTTTGTGTCACCGAACTCTTGTGGAAAAGAATATTCGGCTGATTTTTTTTAAAAATTGAGAATGGGATTGAAGGTTGTAAGCATCAAATGCTGCATGGAGCAAAATGCTTTTATTACTGGGAGAGAGAGGATTGATATCTAGAGAAAGCAGCTGAACAGTCATGGAGAATCGAGATATGGAATAAATCATTATTCTGGATTTTAACTTGTTTACCTTTGTTGATCAGAGGTGATTTGTGCGGACTTTTCTTTACTCAGTGATGAAATCAGTGTGACAGAGTACATGATAATGTCAACTGCAATGATCTATAACAATGACTTCATTGGGTCAGTTGACCCTTTCACTGTCCATGCTTTTTAACATCTTAAGATGGTTCATAAACTGCTCAATCAATATTTTAAATGTTTGCATACTTTACCAGTGAAGGGATTGCAAAACTTTGCTCAGCCTCTTATTAAGGCTTTAAACACATGTGCAATAGAAAGGGTTATAAAACAATGAGAGAAAAACAGAACCAGATCAATAGGACACCTCAAGATTTTTTCATTTTTGATTCTTTAGTTAAAAATTATGCAAAACATATAACACTATGAATATTGATTGTCATTTTTCAATCATAGCATAAATTCAGCCAGGTTTATAATAACATTTCTATGGTATTTTTAATGTGAAAAAGCTCTCCGAATACATGCTCATGATTCAAAAATAGAAATTGTTTGAAACGCTCACCAGGTGTCCTGAGGAAGGGTCACTCGACCCAAAACGTTAACTCCGATTTCTCTCCACAGATGCTTCCAGAGCTGCTGAGCCTTTCCAGCAATTTCTATTTTTGTTTATGATTTACAGCAACCGCAGTTCTTTGGGTTTTTACATGTTCATGATTACCTTGTTAGCCAATTTAATCTTCGTACAAATATCTGAATGAGACAGCAGGAAATAAAAATTGAAAGGTTCGTCGACTTGCACAAATTCTGTCTTCACAGATGCTGCCAGACCTGCTGAGTATTTCCTGCATTTTCTTGTATTATTTCAGGCATTCACCATCCAAAATATATAGCTTTTGATAGTCTATTGCCATTTAATTGACTTTCCATGGCTGTCACTTCAGAGATCAGTTAATTCGGTCGTTGAGGTGTAGTATGTGTGGAGTAAAGGGCTAACTATATTTCACTCTAATTCTCTAAGCATGTTCTTAAGGAGCTGTGTCATGCTGATGTAAGAAGAAGATGGAACTGGGATTGGAGTATATTGGGTCTTTGATAGGCTTTCTCTTACCCTCACTTGTACTGAATTATATTTAGTGAAACCTGTTGATGTTCACTCATCTGTGTGTAGACCTGATCTTACTATATGGTGGCAACCATGAAAGGTTACAGGATGCCCAGAGAGGAGTTAGAAACAGAAGAAAAGGAATTCCTGAACAAAGGCTCAATGTCTGTAGAACGTGGCTACACTTAAAAGATGGGAAATAAAATGTCCACAGAAAAGGCACAAGCAGAAAGCACAGGAAGAAACAAAGCACTGTCACATTACGGGAGTCTTGCCCAGCCCAATGTCATAGAAGGTCATGAGTGCTGGCAGAGAAACAATTCTGAGCTGAATCGGTAACACGATGAAGTTAAAAACAGGCCACAAGAGTCTGGAGGTCTCCCAGAATTAGATGACACTAAGGAACAGGATGAATTATTGAGTGATAAAAAACAGACTCACTCAAAAATTTCTGATCCCCAGATGGAATTCACTCACCAGACCCAAAAGATTAATCATTCAATGTTGCCATCAATGTTAACAGTGTGGAAAGTAACTCTATTTTGAATAAAGCAGTAGCCATTCTTTCAGATTCTATATCATGCCAAGCATGACATTCTTCAACCATTGATTGACACCAGATTCACAAGCATCCATTCCCTCCACGGTGCTATTCAATAACGGTAGTGTGTACCATTTACAAAATGCAATGCAGAAATTCACCAAGCTCCCTAGATGGAACATTCCAAAGCACTGCCATCTGTGGGACAAGGGCAAGAAATACTTAGAAAATCCACCATCTGAAAGTGTCCACCCAGGCCACACACCATCCTGACTTTGAACTGTATACCCATTTCTTCAGTGGCGCTGGGTCAAAATCCTGGAACTTCCTCCCTAAAAGCATTAGAGTCATCAAGTCACAGTGCTCTATCACACAGAAAAAGGCTGTTTAGCTCATAACATCTGCTCTGGCCAACAACAACTACCTAACTATTCTAATCCCATTTTCCAACATTTGTCCTATAGCTTTGTATGCTTTGGCATCACAAGTTTCCCACCACTTTCTGGGTTAAAATGTCTTCCCTCACATATCCACAAACATTCTGCCCCTTACCTTAAATCTGTGCCCCCTGGTCATTGATTTCTCCATCAAGATGAAAAGTTCCCTTTGTCTATGCTACCTATGCCCATCATAATTTTATACATCTCAATCATGTTCCCTTTCAATCTCCTTTGCTCCAAGGAAAACAACCCCAGTCTGTCTGATCTCTCTTCATAACTGAAACTCTCCATCCCAGGCAACATCCTGGTAAAGTCACTCAGAGATAGTAGGAACTGCCGATGCTGGAGTCTGAGATAACATAGTGTGGAGCCGGAGGAACACAGCAGGCTAGGCAGCATCAGAGAAGCAG